>PVKN010000335.1:0-83886 GCA_004027915.1 Capromys pilorides | reverse complement strand
CTCATGTCTCAAATTCTAGTAGTCCCCGCCCCATGATTGCATGAGGCTTTGGGGGGACAACTAGACATAAACCATAACATTGATGATGATGATGATGATGATGATGATGATGATGATGATGATGATGATTTTAATTTTTTTTGAGACAGAGTCTCACTATGCATTTCAAGTTGTGCTTGAGCTCACTTTGTAGCCCAGGCTAGTTTGCAACTCCCAACAGTCTTCCTGTCTCAGCCTCCCAAGTGCTGGGATTACAAACACACACCACCACAACCAGCTCTAGGGGATTCCTCTTGATAGAACCATGACAAAGATGCCAGGTGTGATGCTGGTGGTCAGTGTTGAGAGCCAAGGCCCTAGAGAACAGGTGTCCCAGGCCAGAGGTCAGCAAGAAAGAGCACATGGTCCCAATCTAGCCTGTCACCTGTTTTTGCCATAGTCACTGAGCTAAGTGTGGTATGTATGTATGTATGTATGTATTCATTCTTGGTTCTGGGAATCAAACTCAGAACTCTGTACATGCTAAGCATGTGCTCTGCCACTGAGCTGTACCCCATCACGTTTTACATTTTAAAATGATTGAAAAATAATAAAAGAATACTTGGAGATATGTGACAATCACATGAGACTCAAATTTAAGAGTCCACAGTTTCCTGCACAGCTGCACTGTGGCTCCCATCCTGTAGCAGTTAGGACAGAGGTTGCTGGGCCTGTGGTGGCCCTGGCAGAATAAGCTTGCCTGTGCCTGACCTCTCTCACTGGGATGAAAGGACGCTGCTGCCAGCCGCCACTAGGTGTCAGCCTTTCCCCACAGTACTTCCGGCCTCGTGGGTGCCTCTACGAAGCCTCGACAGCCGGTGCTCTTCAGGTACTTTGCTGCTTGGGGACAGCTAGACAGTCACCAGCTCAAGGCTAAAGAAAAGCCCAGAAGGGTTTGGAGTCTAAGATGAGGGCTGCAGCTCTGTTTTCCAAAGCCCAGGGTCTGGGTGAGGAGTCGGCAGGATTCTCTGGAAATGCTGTTGCTTTGCCTTACGCGTTTTGCGGTGCTGGATATTGAACTCAGGGCCTGGTGCATGGTAGGCAAGCCTCTCGACCTGAGTTATAACCCCACCCCTGGTTTAGACTTTTTAAAAAATCAGTTTTTATTCACAGGATTCTTCAAACAAACTGAAATTATGTGTTTTTCCCCAAACTGTTGGTTTTCTCCACCTTTCTTTTAAAACCTGGACATTGAAACTTTCTCCAGGTGAGCAGTGATTAGCCTGTGTGCCTGCCAGTTATTCAGCATGAGTGACAAGGATTGAGGAAAGAGTAAGGGAGAGAACCCAGGGAGAACGTCCCAAGAACCTGCTCTAACAGGGTTCCAGAGCCTCCAACCATGCTCCTCCTTCCTGTGCATCAGACCCTGCACTGGTCACTTTATGTGGGTACTCCCCCAGCCTCAGTCTGAGATCCTTCCTTTTTGATACAGTAGTAAGTCAAGCTGGGCAACATGAAGTAGCTTGGTGGGTTATTCAGGGTTCAGTGCGAGAGTCTGCATCCCCCCCACCCCCATACCTTGCCATCCAAAGCCTGTTCTTTCTCCATCATGTGTCCTGCTAAAGTCACAGTAAGTCACATGCAGCCACACCACTTTATTTTTTATTTATTTATTTTATTTTTTCTTTTTGAGACAGGGTCTCGCTATGCAGTTCAGGCTGGCCTTGAGCTCACTTTTGTAGCCCAGGCTGGTCTCGAACTCACACCAATCCTCCTGCCTCAGTCTCCCAAGTGCTGGGATTATAGGCATGCACCACCATGCCTGGCAGCCACACCACTTTAAAACCAGTGCCTTCCGCACTCACCATGTGTCCTGGGAGCTGAACAAATGAATGTGGTTCCAGCCCTGCCCTGAACTGCCTCTCCTTGTCCAGTCCCCTAAGCTCCAAGACATTTCAGGAAGAAACCTGAGCCAGGGAGCCAAAGCTGCCAGCAGGAAATGAGAATCACAGGCGCCCTGGTTGGCACACAATGGCTCTTTCCCCTAGGGCTGTGGGCACTGTGGGCTGCAGGCTCACTGCCTGTTCTCGCCTTTGGCTCTTCTCCTCCTCCCTGCTCCCACGCACTTGCTGGCATCCATGGCAGGTCCTAGCCGGCCTCCTCCTATGACGTGGACATCTGTTCCTGAAACTGCTTTTTAGTGATTGCAGACAGTGCCCTAACTTCCAACCATTTTCCTATGTGAGCACTTGTTTCTAGGTGGCTCCCTTGGAGAAGTCACAGGACATGAGTGAGAATGAGCTAGGATGTCCCCTGCATAACTGGATTTACAGCCTTTTCTATACTTTCAGTGTGGTGACTTTGGACAAATCTTCTCACCTCAAGGCCCCTTTCTTCCTCCTATTTCCTCCTCCTCCAGTAGGTTTTTAAAGGGATGTATGGAAAAAGGGCCATCCCTGAGCACACAGCAGCCTGGAGGCCAAGTTCCACCAGGCTTGAGACCCCAGGAGAGGAAGGCTGTCCATTTATGATGCATAACAAAAGCAGAAGCCACCCCAGAGGACAGAATTAGCTCAGGAGGGACGTTTGATAAGCCTAGTTGTTGGAAGACATGAAATAGCAGACAACAGGATCCTGTTTGACTTCCATGTAAGTCTTAGAAGTCAGGAACAAAGCTGAAAGAATCATGAGCAATTCTGGACCCTGACACCTCCCAGTTGATTAGCCTGCTTTATTCTCTGACCCGAGTGGCTGTCAAGTCTTCCACCATTTAACAAACAGGTATTAAACCAGTACTGTGGCTGCAACAATGAGCCAGACAGATAAGGTCCCTGTGCTCAGAGAGCTTGGACTCTGGGCTCCTGAGCCAAAGGAAAACTGGGTAACTCCAGGCTGCAGTTCTTGGGGTCTGCAAGCAGGGCCTTCACCGTTCCATAGGTGAAAAGTTCAGGCCGAACTCTGCAAGACCTTTGGACTGGTCTTGTGATTTCTGAGCCTAAGAACATCCCCATGTCTGGACCTGTCCCCTGGACCTGTCCCCACCTGCCTTTCTTTCAGACTTGAGTTGGGGAAAGTCTGTCCTGCAGCAGATTACCTGCTCCTGGAATGGAATCGGAGATGATCAGTGACAGCGGCTGGATCATTTGGATGGGAGATCATGTGTGCGGCCTACGACCAGCTCATAAATGCACTCTATGACCCAGGAACATGGCAGCACTAGTTATCTGCTGAGCGGACTTTGTTGATGTTTACTCACAATGTCATCACAACAGCCAGGTGGCAAGTCCACTGACCTGACTGGAGTCTGGAGGTGCCTTGCTGTCATCTCCAGCTGCTTTGGGAGGGGGCTGCCATTGGGCACACACAGGCTCGTCCCATGCTGTGTGGGAGACAGCTGAAACTGAAGGAAGCAGAACAGATTTGGAGAAAACCTGACAGGGAGCCGGGTGGAATCAGGCAGATGTGCGCACATAAACACACCTGTTCTGGGGGGAACAGGCAGCAAAGAGCTAAGCAAGGTAACTGGGACAAAGGTGGAAGATGCCATTATTCACCATTATCCTGGAAAACAAAAATCTCAGGCAAGTCAGCCAACCTCTCTGGGCCAAAGCCTCTGTTGCATGCATGGGACAGAGAGCAGGTGGCAGTGCTTTCCAGAGCCACCTGTGTGGCTGTCAGTGCTGCAAAGTAGAGAGCAAGGGCCCTAAGGGGAGGGTGTTTTTTTGTCCAAATCTGGGAGGGCATCTGACAATGCTTGGAGCTTTGTCTCATGTGAAGGGGCTCTACTGGCACGTAGTAGGCAGAGGCTGAGCAATACCCTACATGGAATATCACTGCCCCAACCCCAACAGAGGACTGTGTAGCTCTGCCCTGTCACTAGAGCTGCGAGCCTGAGCCCAGTTGGGGATGCAGGGAGAGCCTCACTTGCAAGATGCAGGTAACATATCTCATGTGGCCCAAACTCTCAATGGGAAAACTGTTGGCTTTACAGATCCCTTCCTGAGGTGTTCTTAGTTTGAAAACTGCATGTGATGAAAGTATCTAGCACATTGACTAGTCGTATTATAGGTGTTCAATAAATGAGAAAAAACCTGCACAAAAGGGAGAAAATAAAAGAGCTCATTCCCCTTCTCTGGCAAGCTCCTTCCACATCTCTGGGCTTCCTTTGTTGTCTGTCTATAAAGTTCTGTTGAGCTATAGGGTCCTGAGTTGGGCAGAGGCTGCCTTGGACAGAGCCAGGAGTAGGGCTGACCATAATCATATCCTAAGGACAGACAGTTGATATGAGGCAATTTTGCTAAACCTTGAGGAATAGCCTTCCAGCCCCAGGCAGGAGTCCTGTGCTTCCTATAGGGATGAGGCAGAGGCCAGACAGCTGCAATGTAAGAGACTCACAAAGAGTCTTTCCCCAGGGCTGCGCAGAAGCTGGACTCAGGAGGAGGTGGCAGCTCAGTGGACGGGGCCAGAGCTGGCGCTGTGAGCACCCTTTTACCCTGCCTCTCTAGAACCCTTTGAGCACTGCCAGCCTGGGCACACTGCAGCCAAGGGTGCCCTCCAGTGAGAACTTGTCACCCAATTGGGAAGGCCAGATGTACTCTTGAGATGTGATGAGCAAGTGCTGGAACAGAGGGCAGAGGTGCTTGAGACTGAAGCCAAGATGCAGAGCAGAGTGGGCCAGAGCTTAGACTGCCAACCAATCAGAGCTGCTTTAGGATGAAATCCTCAGCAATCTTTGCACTACAGTCTCTTTCTCAAAGATTTTGGAGCTGGAGGGGGCAGAGCTCATGTTATCCCACTCTGTGAGGATGAGGAAACAGGCTGAAGGGGAAGGAACCTGCACCTGTAGGCCAGCAGTCTGCCTAGCACTAAGTTGGCTCCTCTTCATTGCTACAGAATAACTTCATCTTGGCATTTAGAGAAACTGAGGCAGAAAGGAGGGTCTCGATCAAGGTGCAGTGACTTGGAACTTCCACTGAAATCCTCTTAGATTTAGAGTAGGCTTGGATGTAGGGAGAGAGGGATAGAGCCCACCAGGTTCTGTCCCAGTGGAGTGCAAGGCCTCAACAGCACAGCTTTTTCTGAGGCCAAGGTGCCAACCTCCACTCTAAGGGCAATTTCCTTCCTCCATTACAGTTCAGGCACTTTGTGTTCTATATCTTGAAGGTGTAACACCCCTCCTCCCATGTCACTCTCTTCCACCCTTTGCCTCCTGAATAAGCACACACCATGCAGATAGGTCTTGGTGTATTTCCCAGAAGTGTTTAATCCTCAGAAAGGCATGGGGAGGTGGGTCAGGGTCCCTTACCTACATAGCTAGGAGCTGGCCTCAGGAACAAGAGATGCAGCAGCCAGGGTTTGATTCTCAGCCTGCCATGTCAGCCCCACCCCCAAGATTGGGTGTGTGGCATGCACATGTCTATAATCCCAGCTCTTGGGAGGCTGAAAATAGGAGGATCACTATGAATCTGATCTGCGTAGTGAGACCCTGTAGACCCTGTACTAAATACAAAAAAAAAAAAAAAAAGGGGAGAGAAGACCCTGGGGTCAGGCTCACCCTCCCTTTCCCTGCCCCACCCCGTCACTGGGGAGACCAGACTACACACAAGCCTTAGGTCTTGCCTCCAGTGTGTCCCTCCCTGCCTGTCATCAGCTGTCTCATTGACATCTGTGTCCCTTCCTTAGAAGGAGGTGTCCTAGTGCTTTTCATAAGAAGGACAAGAGTTTGGCTCAGAGGGCAGAGGCTGACAAAGGTGGCCACATGGCCCTTCCCTTGGACACTACAGCCCTGTGTCCCTCTAGCATGCTGCCTGTCAGGGAGGGCTGGCTCAGAGCCTGCAGTTGGAGTTGCTCCATTGACATTCACCTCACTCAGCCCCTACTGGGTCACCTGAGTGTGTGTACACATATAATCACTCACTGCTTATCCTAGCCCAGCACCATCTTACAGCCTGACCTTTTTGTAGGAGGCTAAGGCTGGTCTATGGCTGACACATAACTGGGGAAGTCCTGAAGGATGAAGGGACCAAGGACCATGTGAGGAAAAAGGGCAAATACTCCTGTCCTTGGCACTTAGTGGCTCCCTACTCCTGCCTCATCTCTTTCCCTTCATTAGGATGCAATTCCAAGGCCTTGCTGAGGTGATGGGCAGGCCCAGGGAAGGGTACCCTAAGAACCCCAGGCAGGCTTGCGGCAGGCACCAGCCCAGGTGGCCTGCAGCAGCCAAGCAGAGCCTGCTGGGATGACACGAAGTGAGGGAAAGGAACTCCCGAACTGGCAGTGTCAGATCCTTCCCGCATTCTATTCAGTCTGGTATGGGAGACTGTGGGGGCTAGGCCAGGCAGGTCACAGCGGCCAGTGCCCTGGCAATCCTAAGACATCTTGCACCTTGAGTGTTATGGCAGGAGCAAAATTAGAATTCTGGGATCCCTGGCTTCAGAGCCCCAACCTCTCCCCTTCTTTCTGCATTCTCTGGGGGATGAGAAGGCAGCAGAAAGCCCGAGAAAGGGGAGCCAGGTGGCTGGGGCTGCCCTACAGACCTCAGCTCACTAAGGCATATGACATGGTGGCCTTGGCTCCACCTAGGGACCTGAAGCTCTGGGGCTGGCCCAGAGGGAGGGAGTTGGCATAAAGGAGTATGGACACTAGTCAAGCTTCCACACCATGTAAACAAGACGGCAGTGACATCTGCCTGGTCTTTGGCAGTCTGACGGAGGCATGCGATGATCTTGAGATGCCCCAGAGCCTTTTGTGTGGGGTTCAGGCCCCAAGGCTTGTTGGTGTCCAATGTGCAAACTATTGCTGACTGAGCCCTGTGCCCTTCACAGCACAAGACAGGACTGGTGGCCATCCATAGGCTTCCTGTGGCTCAGGAAACTATGCAATTGCTGGGCTTGCTAGGACTGGCACTTGTTTTACCTGTGGAGACAAGGAACACAGACAGGGAAAGACATCAGTGAGATCGTCAGTGGATTTGCCTCCAGTGCCTATCCTGGGCACTGTCCACATCTAAGCTTTGGGGGCAAAGGTTGCTGGTCCCCTTCTAAGCTGCTGAGCTGGAAACTACTCAGCAGGACACCTAGGAAAGCAAAAGAAAAGATTCTGCCTTGACAGCCTCAGCAGGATCATCATGGTTGGGACAGCAAATGGCCTGTTGTCTTCTGACCAAAGGTTGGGAAGGGACTCCAAAGATTTAGAAGCTGTGCCAGGACTGTCATACCAGCACTTAAGATCTTAAGCATGGGGACCATCTGCTGGGGAGCCCCCTCCTGTTCCTCTCTAGGACAGGAGCTTTCTTTCCCCTAATAAATCTATTCTAAAAAAAAAAAAAAAAAGATCTTAAGCAGCTTCCAGCTCTCCAGTGATCAACTCTCACTGGTGACCACACAATGAGCCAGGATCTTCTGCTTTGTTCAGCAGAAGCCATGGGCTCTGAGTCTAGTCTCAGCTGCTTCTGCGATATGCAAAGTGCTAGGCTGGAAGGGGAAAAGTTGCACCTCAGGTAGGGCTAGAGACTCCCACTGAGGGCCAGCTCTAAGCAGAGGTGGGAAATGAACAGCGCAGGCTTCTGCTCCAGCCATAGCGGCTTGGTTTTCTATTTCCCTGGGCCTCAGCATTCATTTCCACTTCCTACATGATGGGGGTGGGGATTGGCTGCAGTTTCTGTGGCTGATTCCTGCGCTCTGACCTATGTGGAGGATGGGGTGGAAGCTGTGAGGCCAACCTGACACCTCAGGCCCTTGTGGCCTCAGGCTATTGGAGGCCACATCTGAGTCCTCAGAGCTGGGGCCACCTCTCCAGGTGTTATTTCCTGAGGGCTCCTCCCTACACTGCAAGGACTTGTCTCCCTGGCGCTCACACCATCTTCCAATGTCACTTCAGCTGTGAATTTAATTAAGGTATGTCTGCCTTTTCTTCTGGCCTGCTAGCAAGAGAGATACAGAACAGAGCTGGACTCAGGCCTTTGTTCTGCAGCCTTATCCCCCTCCACTCCATGCTTTTTGCAAGGCTGCCGCTGAGGCCCACAGACTGTGTTTGCCAAGGTCATGTCCAGGCCAGACTGAACTCTCTTTGGGACCTACTGTACACCCAGCTGAGCCCCTGCTTGGTGTCCCCCAGACTCAAAAGGCAGGCGGCTGCTGAGGGAGAACAAGGAGGGGAGGTGGTCACCTCTGGTAGCAGCACTGAGAGCTACATCTGGTATGGCTCTACTGAAGTCATTTGCATTCTGCTGCCCCGGAGCCCCTCACTGTTGCAATGGATGCATTGTCCCTACCTTGCGCTCCTCAGTGGCCTGTTCTATTTGCTTGGTCTACTGAGCAGACGCTGAGTTCCTCCCCAGAGGCAGCAGTGTTTTGGAGGCAGGTAAGCAAAATCAATCTCTAGCTCCAGAAGCAGGGGTAGGGGTATAGCTTTGCGGGCCATGGAACAGGGATGCTGGGTTGCTGTCCCAGCCTGGTACACCCTGCTCCTTCCTGGAGATCTCTGCCTTTAGTAGGACCTGCCTCCTTGAAGCAGGAGGCAGACACAAGCCTGGGAAGATCCCTTATCCTCAGAATTCATTTCTATGCCTCTGAAGGAGAAACCCAGTTGGGGGAAAATTCTTCATGTTCCATTGTTTCATCAAAGCTCATTTACTGAGAGTCAGCCATCAGCAGGCAAATCAGATCAGTTCAGATTAAAAGGCAAGAATTATATGAACGACACTCCCTCCTTAATTTTTTTCTTTATATTTTACAAATTATGTGTGGTAAGGGAGAGGGTGGCCGAAGGCTTATGAGGCAGTGTTAAACTCAGAGGGGAGGTGACACTGAAATGAGACAGCACAGATGGTTGCAGAGTGGGAAGACAGGGCCACTAAATGCAGAGAAGGGCTGCAGTATGACAGTCTAGGGCATTTGCAACCAGCGCTGGGAAGCAAGGTCATGTGGGAGACAGGGAAGGAAAGGGAAATTAAAGCAGGTGCTTATAGCAAGGACAACAGGGTCTTCTCTTTTAGCTCTCCAGACTTCACATTCCCTTCATTGGAAAGATCCTTTCCCTGATACCCACATGGCTCTGTCCCTCCAGCAGTCTCTGTTGCATTGCTGCTTGGTCAGAGAGGCTTTCCCTGTCCACCTTTCATAGAAGGGTCCCTTCTCTCCTGCATCCCCAACTCTCCCCAGCATAACACACTCCAGAAGAGAGGGACTTTATTCATTCTGCTTCCTGCTGCACAGTGACTTAGAGCAGTGCCTGGCACAGAACACACATTTCATAGATATAAACGTATTGGGGCAAAGGAAACACGAGGCAACAGCATGCTGCTTGGGATTTATACCGATACTGACAACAGCAGGAACCGCAGCAGCATGGATAACCTGTGCATCCCCACTCACCTGGCCAGGTGATGTAAGCCCTGGCCAGATCCAGAGAACCTAGAGAGACAGAAGGAGTCCAACATCAGCCAGCAAGCTTCTCTGGAGCTGGGCAGGATCAGTCACCTGGAGGATGCTCTACCATTGGAATCTCCACTGGTAACAGGGTTCAGAATCAAACCAAAGCTCCTACACACCAGCTGGGGCCAGATCCAGCTGCTTAGGGGCAACACTACATTCTGAAACTCTGCCTTGACAGGTAACACTTCAGGAGAAAATGTGCCCTGGAATGGGGGTGCACCGGGTCTGTATGGAGCCCTGAGTCTAGCATACACTCCTTCGGCAATCTCACAGTCCATCTCTGACAGGACTTAGATTTCCAGGAAAGACATCTGAGACCTTCAGTACCCTCTACTGCCTGGATGACACAGGAGAGTGTGAAGTCCCCAGATCTGGCAGCCAGAAGCCATAGCTCTACTAAGCCAGAACCCACTGCCAGTGGAGTGGGCCATGTACAAAACAGGGGGACCCAGGAGGCTCTGGAAAAAGCTGGACTAAGGCAGGTTACCTTGGAGACCACTTGGGAGACAAGGCCCCCCTTGCCCCCCATCTTAGCTGGCAGAATATTAGCAGAAAGTGTCTAGCCAACATTTGAGGCACTTCCTTCTGGCCTTTTCTTTTTTCTTTTTATTTTTTTGTCTTTGGCTGGCCTTGAGCTCACTTTTGTAGCCCAGGCTGGTCTTGAACTCACATCGATACTCCTGCCTCAGCCTCCCAAGTGCTAGGATTACAGGCATGCACCACCACGCCCAGCCCTTCAGGTCTTTAAAAGATATAGGACAATAGTGGCAGCCCTTGCCTTTAGAAACAATCACTGTTGCTTTTTGGGAGGCCCTGGACATAGGTTCCCCTCTCTGAAGCTTGGGGTGTGGGGGGTTGTCAGGCAGGATACACTTTCAGACCAAAACATTTCACATTGCATCTCTCTTAACTTTTTAAAAAATGTGGGCCATTTCCCAGAGGACTCCCACCCCCAGGAATGTAAAGGTTAGGTTTCAGGCAGAGAACCTAGAACCCCCTCCCCTAGCCTGGCGGTTTCCTGAAAGTAGAGTCTTCTCTTTGTGCAGGACTGTTTGTTGATCTCCACTCTACACTGGAGAACTGCATGGGACAATCTTGTCGGAGTCTTCGGTCTAGTCCAAGTTATATTGACTTTTTTTGTTGTGCTGGGGATCAAACCTTATCACTGATCCTCATCCATACCCCTTTATATTTTTGAGACAGTTGCCCAGGTGGGACCTCAAACTTGAGATCCTCTTGCCTCAGCCTTCCTCAGTGCTGGAATTATAGACATGCACCATCATGCCTGACCTACTCATTGTATTTTTATAACAAGGCCATTCTTTGACTGTTCCTCCCTGAAGTTTGGGATCTCTCCCCCAGAAAGCCTGTCTTAAGTTCCCACACGGGAGCAGGTGGCAGGCTGGAGGGAAGGTGTAAGGTGGCCCAGCCAGGAGCAAGGTCTTAGCAGAGTGAAAAGGCAGAAGTGAAAAGATGCTCAGCTTCTACCACTAGAGGGAGCTAAGAGCCTTCAAACCACCAGGCTGCTCCCCCTCCCACTTCCCCAGGCCCAAAGGCAGCAGTTTCTGGGAGGGTCTCCCAAGGGCCACACCTGGATTTGCAAAAATTTGCATACGGTATGACAACTATATACTTCTTATCAAGCAATTTTACAGGCTGTCAGCTCTCAGCTTTTTCTCTTTCTCTCTTTCACCAACCCTGTCATCAACCCACATCCTCACTTGATGAGAGGGCGCAGAGATAGGACAAAGTGAGAATATACTCCTGTGGACCTTGGAAACTCTCCCTAGCTCACCCTGTCTCCTTTTAGAAGAGAAGACAGCCTCAGGGAGGGGAGGGATGCTTCCAGGGCCAAGGGCAGTTTGTCTTGAGCAGGTCATGTGAATGTGAGTGTGTGTGTGTGTGTGTGTGTGTGTGTGTGTGTTGGAGGTAATCTGTCCCAACAGTAGTTCAAATGCTTCCCAAGGGAAGCAGGGACTGTCCTGGGATGGGGTAACAGCTACAGGTGATCTAGGATTACTACTTCCCTCCACGGGGCTCTGTTGTTGGGAGCCCACCCCTCTCACACAGCCCCACTGCTGCCTGTGCGGTGGCACTGCAGCAGCCTGGTAGTGCCTAGTGTTGGGGAGACAAAGGTGAGCAACAGTGAGGCCCTGCTTCTCATCTATTTCTTCAGGGAAGAGAAAAAGAGGAGGAGGAGTGGCCTGAGGAACCAGAATTTCAGGGCCTCTGAAACTGGAGGCTCATGCAGGCAGGCAGAGGTTGTGCAGACACACACACCCCAGAGGAAATGGGCCCTCCTGACTACAAGTGCCAACAGCACTTATCCTGTGCTTTTGGCTCTGCTCAGGTGCAGGTGCTCCGAGAGGGGCCTCCCAAGGGCATGGTCTGCTCTGCTCAGCTGGCTCCAGCGCACCATGTGCAAGCATTGAAAGATGAAACAGAGTGGCCACACCTGCCGGAGTCATCCAAGTAGGGGAACCTGGGGCTGAGCAATGCACTAGAGGTGGCTGGAAGGGACAAGACAATCGGCTTTGTGTTTCTATGGAAACTACCTCAGGGTGAGGGGCTGAGAGAAGAGAAAGCTTCCACCTCACTCCCAGGCGGGACTTGGGAATCAGCCCCTTTGTGGCTGGGCTCATCCCCTCCTCTTTCCTGCCAGGTGTTCACCATGGCAACCCTCCTTCCAACAGGAGGTACAGAGCAGCAATGAATGTTGGGGGAGCCAGGGAGCCCAGCAGGAATAGGGACAGGGCAAGCCACCTTTCCTTGACAGGACAGGACCTAGGCTCAGGCCTGGGTCTGGATTCAGGTCTATGACCATTTCTTGCACCCTGGAACCACTTCTTCCTCCTCTGAAGGGCTTACAGGGCTGTCATGGATGAAAGGAATGAGCACCTGCACAAGGCCGGGCCCACAGTTGCTCAGGAGGGTGTGCAAAGGTCCCAGTGTTCCCACTGTGCCCATTCCAGAGACTCCCAGGCCTGCTCTAACCTAAACAAGCAAACATCTATGGACATGGCCTGGGCACAGGAGCTGGGAACAAACACAGGGGAAGTGGTTGTGTCTCTGCTTTTCTGCCACTCAGAATCTGGTCAAATTAGGGCTGTGAAAACAGCTGAGTCTTGGAGCCCTTAGGCTGCCCAGGACCAGACCGCAGGCCCTTGCTCCCCTGTACCTGGCCAGCCGGGGAGCTCAGTTGTCTCTGCCACACAGCCCTGCAGGCAGAGAGGGTAAATCTCAACACTGACATCGTTTGGACTCAGGGATAGTTGAGCAAGAAAGGCAGTCTTGTGGTTATCACCAGAGACTACTCTGGAGAAAGAGATCAAGGCCAGGGCCTCAAGGGGATCTCAGAGAGATGCCAGAAAGACAGCACCACCATTAAGCTCTTACATTGGGGTAGCTGGCTTGTCAAACAAACCTGGGAAACCAAGTCAAATCAAGTCAAACTTCCGACAGCAGAAACAGGAAGCTGGGTCGGGCCCCACAGGGACAGAGGTAAGAACGGGATGTGTATGACCAGGTTAGATCCTGTCCACAGTGACGCAGCAAGGAATAAGGTTGGCCAGAATGAGCCCTGGACTCAGCCATGAGGCCTCTGTTTTCTTCATTTGCAAAGAAGAAACATGTTCCACTTCCCTCAATTGCCTGAGAGGTTCTGAGACCAATTTGGAAGCTGTCTCAGGCAACTCAATGCCACCACCACTCAGAGTCCTGGGCAAGCCACATGTGGCACTCCCCTCCCAGGGAACTCAGAAGCACAGTGACTTGCTCAGGGTCCCCAGAGAGACATAGGCCTGAGCTGGGGTGGGAAATGAGGACCTTCTGACCCAGGAGTTACTGCTTGTTTGTGACACAAAGCTGCCCTGGGTGAATATGAGGTGATGCACCTCTACAAGCACCATGCAAGGGGTAGGGGTGGCACTGGACCCCAGGGAAGTAGCTCACCTGAGATGCTGGCACTGGAACCGTCATTGGGCTTCTTCCCCATTAGAAAGTTCCTGTCAGTCACCGTCTCAGTGGACAAGGAGCCGGCCATGCTATTGCATGCTGCAGGCTTCTTGGTCCGTCGACTGAAGATCCTACTGCCGAAGCGCTTGTTGTTGGTCAGGTTGGCTTCCCCATTGGCAGCTTCCCCCTTGCCATTTTGGGCAGATGCCTCTCGGGCCTTGGGCTTCAGGTCTATGTGCATGTGAGAGATTATCTTGCTATCCTTCTGGTTCAGCTCTCGGGAGGGAATGGGCTCCACAGGGGGCAGCAGCTGCTCCACCGTGACCAGGTCATTCAGGAAGCTCTCCAGGCGCCGGGCTGCTTCGCCACCTCTGCCACCCTCCTCCTGCTCCTCTAGGTTGCCACCCCGTTCCCGCTGTTGCTGGACAGCATAGCGCATCATCTCCCCTGGAGGTTGGCGGCTGCCTGCCACCAGGGCATACTTGGGGTTGATAAGCTTGCGGGCCACAGTGGAAGAGTAGTTGGGGGCAAGTCGGCCTGCGGCTCCACCCAGGCCCAGCTGCTGGAACAAGTTCACCTCCTCAGAAATGGCGTATAGCTCCCTGAACTCTACGTCGAAGGACTCTACATACTGCCCTGTCAGGTGGAGGAGAAGGTTCCTGTCCACGTAAGAGGAACTCCAGGTGAACCTGGAATGTGGGACGAAAAAGCAGACTTGTGGCCAGCCTACTCCATGCCCTGCCCATTGTCCCCTCCGCTGCAGCCAGGCAGCCTGCTGATGGATGGAAGACCCATGCCACCTAATGCCAGACTGCTCGCTTGCTCTCTCTCCCAGGCTAAATCCTCCCTTTCCCTGGTTTTGGGCCTCAAATGCAGAAAGCAGGCAGTGGACTCAGAAAGAAGGGCATGAGAAGTGAGGCTGCGATTCAATCCTGGTTTCTGCTTTTGCATACCTTGCTTAAAAAAAACCAACAACAATGGGCTCAGCCATGTATAGTGTTGTGCACCTGTAATTCTACTATTCTGAGAGGCTGAGACAAGAGGAATGCAAATTTGAACCAAGCCTGGGCAAGTTAGTGAGACTCTGTCTCAAAATAAAAAATAGAAAAGGGGCTCAGGGTTCAATCCCCAATATGGCAAAAAGAAAAACAAACAAACAAACAAAAAAAACAAGAGGGGAGAGGGCTCAAAGGACCTAAGGTACAAAATGTTAGAGATTACTTAACTCAGAGTTGTGAGACTCAAATGAAATAACAAAGCATTTAGCCAAGCACCTGGTACAAACACACTGCTAATGAACAGTAACTGGGTTGCTGCTACTGTCAATATTGTCCCATTGCTTATTGGTTCTTTGAATTTTAGAGCACTTATTTTCTACAAAAAGCCCATACTATAACCTTGAAAAAGGATGTAAGCCATTTATTAATTGTTTCATGTACTAAGGTCTCTTTTTTTCAATTTTTTAAAAATTTTATGTATTTGGTACAGGGTCTCACTATGCAGCTCAGACTTATAGTGATCCTCCTGTTTTCAGCCTCCTCAGCACTGGGATTACTGGTGTCTGCCACCAAACTTGGATTTGGTTGCTGGCTCAGTGAACCCCCAAGGGCAGGGCTGGTATGGCATGTGGGACAAGGGATCAAACACTGGTCCCTGCACTTGCCAAAGCACGCACTTAGTCCACTGAGCTATCTCGCTGGCCCTTCTTCATGTAATTTTAATTTATGCAGAGGACAGAGATTGCACACTATCTCTCATGTGTCTGGTTTTAAGTTGAAACTGTGAAGACAGTCCTCTCTGCCATGCCCTCGCATTTCTTTCTGGATCTGGCCAATTCTACGTTATGCTTTTGAAGCTAATAACCAGCTTCAAAATGCAACTAGTTGCTGTGCACCATGCAAAACAGGCAGTGTTTGAGGGATGTGGTGGTGCTGTTATCCCAGCACTCAGGAAGCTGAGGCAGGAGGATCACTGTTGAGTTTGAGGCCAGCCTGGGCTATGAGTTCAAGCCTCAGCCTATACTATATATGGGAACTCTGCCCCTAAAAAACAAAACAAAGACAGGCAGTGCTTAAAATGCCCACAAAGCATTGACTCTCTTTCTGAAATAATCCATTAACTAGAAGAGTTGAAGAAAGGACTGGCAGGAGGCAGTTTGCCCTTGGGACAGACAATATGTCATGACTGAAATAGAAATCAACAACTACATCAATAAAATAACCTCAGGGCTGTGGAGGTTCCAGTGAACAGTTACCGCGAAGTTACCTCCTCTGACCTGGCCCAATTCACCTGTAGGATCCAGTGGCTACTCTGTCACCATCCACCATCAGAAACCTTGACGACAGGTTCCCCTTGATCTTCCCCATGGGCATATAGAAGCCGACACCTGTCACAGAGCGGACGCGGATGTTCTGTTGAGGAGAGGATAAAGCATTGTCACCCAGTATAGTAGTCCTGTGCTGTACGAGGACTCTGCCTGCTGATTCCTCTTTGGATTCTCTGTTTCTCAGTCTTACATATAGAACTCCATATGGGAGCAGGAGGAAGTCACTGAATCTTTGGGCATGGGCAAACCCACAGGGTTTCCTGTCTCTAACCAAAGTTCCTTGGAAGAGAATCACAGCCCCAAGTTTGAACTTGACAACAAACTCAGCAATTCTGTAGACTGAACACCTCATGAATGGACCAAAACTGCTGCAGCCTCTGTAGCCTTGGGATAAGAATGAAGCTCGGCATGTGATTTAGCACTTATCAGTTCCTGAGGTATGGCCGAGGCACGGCTGTAGACAGAAGAAAAGGGGTTGAGATCCTGAACCTGATTTCACCTGAGTCCCTGAACGAATGGAGTGGAGGCAAATGGAGAAGGAGGAAGAGGAAAAGCAGGTAGAGGAAGAAGAGGAGGAAGAGGATAAAGAGAAAGAAGGGGAAGAGAAGGGAGTCTTCATTGCCTCTCTTCATCCCTTACCTCAGTGGAACAACTTACCCGAACCCGGAAGTCAGAGAGCTCCAGGCCCTGACACATCTCCAGGAAATACTTCACTCCTGCCTCATCCAGGATGATGTACACTGGGACCCGGCGCTTAGAGGCAGCATCCACAATGTCTTGGAAAATATCACCATCAGTGAAGAGGTCCATGACCACAGCAATGACCTGGACAGGGAAGGGTGCTGCTGAGGGCTGGGTACTATGACTACACACATCTTTGGAGACACCCTGGCATAGGCAGAGCCAGCCGGCTCTGGGATCACATGTGGCCAAGAGTCAAAAACCCCAGCTGTACTACTCCTGGCTCCTACAGGTCCCCACCCATCTCTGAGCACATGTGCCCAGGAGAGGGGTCCCAGGGTGTGGGCTCTGCTGCTCACATCTCACCCTGGATTGCCTCAGTACACCCCCCTTCTATACACACACACCAATTATTTTTCAGAAGCCTCATCAGAGGAGAAGTAGGAGGCCAAGAGGAGTTGCTCCTGCTGCCCCAGGGAACCAGCAGACGATGCCAAGGTGCAAAGGATGGGCTGGCTTCCATCAGCTACAGATCTGCTTGAACATCTCTTTCCCAGCAGGCCTGGGTGCTCTGATCTCCCTGCAGCTGTGCAGAGCCCTGAGCTTCCCCAAGCACAGATCTGGGCAGAGATCCAATTGGTTTGAATGCCCATGGCCTCTGGTGTCCAGCCTTTCCCACCCATCCTCAGATTAAGGTCGCTTTTCAGGACCCTTCACCCACATAAGTCAGTCCTGATTCTGCACCCTGGAAGGACAGCCCTTTTACAGCCCGAAGCAGATCTATTTTGCTGCACAAACCACCCTCTGCTCCAGCCTCCTCCTCTCTCCAAAACTGCACCGGACGCAGGGGGAAGGGTGAGGCCTCAGGGTGATAGAAGTCTGGTTTTAATTTTAGACGTACCACTTTCCATGTATGTGGCCTTAGGCAAGACCCTTGCCCTCTAGGAGCCAGCTCCTTCATGGCAAAGTAGGGACAGCCTGTTTATCACATATTTACTGGTAGGGTTAGAGATAATATCCATAGAGCATCAAACACAGGGCCTGGCTTATAACAATCTTTAATAAATAGCTGAGGGGACCCATTTGCCATCACAAAGGAGTATGGGCTCTACAGTTGGGCAAATAGGCCTGGGATACCCACTCCATACCTGGATCCTTGGCATGCCAGCCTCCTTGGCTGGAAAATGGAAGTGATAATAGCACCTATTCCAAAGGCTTGTCTGGGGATCTAGTAGGGTAACTAGGAAAGTGTTCAGTGCTAGAAAATTCTACTGTATGGCCTATAGTAAACTCTCCCTTTTTTGGAGATAAGGTTCTCCTGCATTGCCCAGGCTAAGTGCATGATCTTCCTGCCTCAGCCTCCTGAGTGGGATCATAGATATATGCCACCAAGGATAAATCTGATAAGTCTCATCCCCAACACTCACATTTATCATCACTATCAACACCTTCACAAGCACACTTTACAATACCCCTGCCACTAAAGTCTCCTCGCCCGTACCTTCACACAGTATCACGTAAGCTCTCTGCAGGCTTACATTTGCTAGCCCATCATTAATACAGGTGTGAATGATTACTGAGCCCCACAAGCACAGCGAGGATCTAAAGACAGATAAGCTGCAATCACTAACTTCAAGGGGTTAATCCAGGTGGATGAAGAGACATCTGCGAGTAATAAACAAGGTACAAAGTAAATGAGAAAAATGCCTTCAGGGGTGCACAAGTGACATGTGATGGAGGGGGAGATAGGCAGCTATTAATTCTAGCCAAGGGAGAGTAAGAAAGGCTCCCTTTGCAAGAAGCCTTTGGCTGCTGTGAGGAAAGAGAAGGAAAACCCAACAGAGAAGTTGTTTGGGTAGCCTTGCAGAGGTACAGCTTGCATAGGGGACATTGGGATGAGGAGGAGGCAGGGACTGCGCCTGCCTGAGGAAGTGACACCTTTTCCAAGGTGCCTATGCACAGGTGCCATATGGCCTAGCAGAGGCCCAAGAGGTGTGCAGCACAGGCATGGAGTGTGGCAGCCACTGAGGTGGTGTGACGCTTAATTTTAGGTGTTAGCTTGGCATCCAGAGGACTGGTCAGATGTTATTCTGGATGTGACAACAACATTAAAACAGTGAGCTTTAAGTAAAGCACATTTTCCTCCATAATGTGGATGGACGATGGGGGAGATGGTTCAGCAGCCTAAGCGCCTGCTTAGTAAGCACAGAGTCCTGAGTTTGATCCCCAGTACTGAAAAAATAAATAAATAAATAAAGATGACATAATGTGGATGGGCCTTGAAATCACTGGAAGGCCTTTACAGAACAAAGGCTGACCTCCCCTGAGCAAGAAGGAATTCTGCCAGCAGCCTGCCTTTGAATGTGAATGGCGGCACTTCCCTGGGTCTGTACCTTGCCACTCTCCGTAAGATTCTGCAATTGCATCTCCAGGATCCCAGGAGCCAATTCTTTAAAAGCAGTCTCTGTCTCTGTCTCTGTCTCTGTCTCTGTCTCTGTCTCTGTCTCTGTCTCTGTCTCTGTCTCTGTCTCTCTCTCTCTCTCTCTCTCTCTCTCTCCTGCACACCCCACTAGTTCTGTTCTTGTCGAGAAGCCTGATTATCACAGGCACCCGAGGATAGGAATTCATACGTTACTAAATACTTTCAGGGCACCTTATGCTGAAGTACTCATGAGTAAGTACTCACGCACTTTTGTGAATTTTCTAATCTGGCTCTCACAACTATTCTACAAGGACTTCACAATTGAGGAAATAAAACCAGAGGGGCAAAGTAACATGCCTGAGGTCATCAAGCTAGCGGGTGGCAGAACAAGAAAGTCAGGTACATCTGACTTCAGGGACGTAATTTTACTGCTTCCCTGGGATAAGACGGCTTCAAGGAATTTCAGAAACATCAAAGCAACAATGCTCTCCCGGAAAAGACTAAACAAGGTAGACAAACATCTAACAAGATTGACAAAAATGAGAAGAGTTGCAAATAAGATACCGAATGAAAAAGAACAAATACAGAGGATGTTACAGATTTCAGAAATCATAAAAATGGTAAAAAAAAAATTAAGATCAATTCTACATTAATGAATTTAACATCTGAATAACACAGATAATGTACTACAAAAGGACTAAACACAACCTAGGCATGGTGGCACGTGCCTGTACTCCCAGCACTAAGAAGGCTGAGGCAGGAGGATCACCATGAGTTTGAGGCTACTTGGGCTACAGCCTGAAGTGCGTTCAAGGCCAGCCTGAACTGGCCTTGTTACATAACAAGTCCCTGTCTAAAAACAACAACGAATAAACAAATAAAACCCCTACTTACAATATATCATAATCAAGTAAGATTTATCATAGGAATATAAGAATGATTTAACAATAAAGAATATATCATTTAAATTTATAGCAAGCAATCATGGAGAAAATCATATATTTTCTTGACAATTAAAAAATTGTTGGGGCTGGGGAGATAGCTCTGTGGCACAAGTGCCTGCCTGGCAAGTGCAAGGTCATGAGTTTGAACCCCAGTCCCACAAAAAAAAAAAAAAAAAATTGTCACAAAATAAGATCTCTAGTTATTATTAAAATTGTCAGAAAACCAAACCTAGAAAGGTCCTTCCTTAACCTGGTGAAGTCTACCTACCAAAAACTCATATGAAACTTACTTAATAAAGAAAGCTAAGATGGATATCCTTGAAGTATCAATACAAGTTCAAGATACTCTTTATCATCCTACTGCTTGATATGGTAGGAGATCGTAATCAATGTGATAAAATAGGAAAAATGAGATAAAAGGTTTAAGTGAGGCAAAACTACACATTCGCCATTTTCATAGAAAACCCAGTAAGGGATAGGGGGAGAAAAAGAAAGAAAAACCATGGGCTGGGGAGACAGTTCATTGGTCTAAATTCCTGCCCGGCAAGTGCAAGGACCTGGGTTTGATCTCTGGTACCACATGCCTGTAATCCTAGTGCTGGGGAGGCTGAGATAGGAGCATCACTAAGAATCTCAGCTGTGTAGCAAGACCCTCTGTCAAATAAATAAATAAATAAATAAATAAATAAATAAATAAATAAATAAATGATTTTTTTAAAAAGACCAAAAAGAAAGAAAAACCAGTCGAATCAAAATAAAAGCTACTAGAATTAGTAAAAGAATCCAATAAGATCGCCAGATATAAGAAATACTCTTCAAAATAAATAGCCTTCATCTACTCTGCACTTTATCATAGCCAAAAGTCCGAGAAGTGATTGTCTTCACCCACTCCAACAAAAATGAAATAAAATAAAATAAAATCCATTCACTATTGCAATTAAGCATATGGTGCCTAGGAATTATTATCTTTAGAAAAAAATTTTACAAACCCTATTAAAAGACACTTAAAATATATGAATAAACAAAGAAACTAATATGAAGATATAATATAAATTGAAATTAAAAATTTAAAGGGCTGGGAAGCTAGTTCAGCAACATAGGTACCTGCCTGGCAAGTACAAGGTACTGAATTCGATCCCCAGTACCAAAAATAAGTAAACATAAAAATTTAATTCTCTCTATAGTAATGAAATTCAATGCAATTCAAATAAAAGTTCAGTACATATTTTTGAGAAATCTGAATATTCCTAAGAAAGGAAGAATAAAAATCTACAAGTAGTTACTTCAATTTTGAAAACTAAAAGCTACTGTCCTATCAGATAATAAGAAATTATACAGCTATAGTAATAATAATCACATGGGGCCAGCAAGATAGCTCAGAGGTCTAAAGCGCTTGCTTAGGCATGCTTAGGCAACCACAGTTCAGTCCCCGGCACCACATACTACACCAGCTCTGCCCCCAGCATAGACTAAGCGGGCCACAAGAAAAAAAAAAAGAATAACAGTGCCAAGGTTAGACGGAACTTCCAAATATACCAAAGGAACAAAAAGAATAAAATGGTAAGACCCAAAGCATCCACTTACACACACACACAGATATGCACACAGATACGCACCCACAGACATACATACAATTTTATATATGTTGGGAATAGACTCACAAATCAGTGGAGAAAAGACTGATGCTTAATAGATCCTATTGGAGAAATTGGCTTACCATATAGAAAAAAAAATATGGATTTGTACCTCATACCACAAAAAGAGGTAATTTCACATAGGCAAAATACATAAGTGTGAGAGAGAATATTTATAAGAGAATTGATGATATGTGAAAAATATCTTCATGATACAGTTCAGCATTGCTTAAGATTCCCAATCAAGACTTTTAATTTCTTAAATAAGATAAAATTAAATAGATGCACTTGAAAAATTAAGGGTTTTCCATTTATATAGAGATCCCATAGGCAAAGGTAACTGATAGAATCAAAACAAATGAGTAAAATACGGGCATCTCCCACAAGTGATCGAGTGAAAGAGAGGAAACTAATTTAAAAAGCAGGCAACACATATTAATATGGGTAGCACCCATATCAGGAGAAAAAATCTGAGTGGCTAATATGTATATGAAAAGCAGATCTTATTAATGACTAGAAATTCAAATTAATAACCAGGAGTTACTGATAGCCCAGAGTAGTAGTACATACCTGTAAACCCAGCATTTTGGGAGGCTGAGGCAAAAGGATTGTAAATTTGAGCCTAGCATGAACAATTTAGTGACTTAGGGAGCCTCTTCCCCAAAGTGAAAAATAAAAAATGGTTGGGGCTGTAGTTTAGTGTGAAAGACCTAGGTTCCATCCCCAGTGCAACAAGCAAAATGCACATCAATGAGAAAGATACTCATACTTTACAATATGAGATTATCCAGAAATTAGAAAGTCGAATAATCCTAAATGTCAGTAGATAAGGTGAGGGAAACCCTCCTTCACTGCTAGAGAGAGCAGAGACAGAATCGAGGGCAGAACTTTTCAGGTGTTATAAGTATGTGTATAGCTACAACCACTACAACCAGCAAAACCACTCTTAGTCAATGCACTCCAGAGAACCACTTGGTCTTAAGGAGGTAGGACCAAAACTCACTGACATTTTCTCTGGGATGGCAAGAGTTAGGCAACTGTTTAGATGTCCTTCTCTAGGAGACTAGTGAGGAAAAGGCAAGGCATGGGAAGTATATGATGCATCACAGCAAGCCGAAGCAATGAACTAGTTCCAGCTTTTTATTTTTTTCTTTGATAGCTCCATTGAAAGTATTACAGAGTGAGATCTATAGCCTAATACTATTTATGTCAAATAAATTTCCATTACTAAAAATACCGCATCTTTTCAAGGATACAAATGTGTCCAAGGACATATATAGAACACAGGAGTGAGAAAGGAATGGGAAGGAGAGAAACTAACTTAACTAGTCTAAGGGGCCTTCCTTACACTGGTAATGGCAGTGTCCCATACATTGAGATGCATGATCATCTGTGTACTTTTTGCCCCTAAAAGCCAATGAAAAGAACAAACAAAGCCCACAGTCAAGTCCTCCAGTTGGGATGGCACAGTTACAGGTAGGTTCAGGTGGGGACAGGGAGATGGGCCAGCTCACCAGGGGCGTTGGTGCAGAGCTGCAGTTCCAGCTCCCCTAGGTTGCAAACGGAGCTCCCATAGTACTGGCACCAACCTTGGTCTCGCCTCATCTCCCACCTGCTACCCAAGGCCAGCAGAGTCCACCACCCTCTCATTGCCAAATTCTCCACAACGTCCAGCTCAGAATTGACTTATGTCACCACAGCCTGCCTGCCTGCCTGACTACTTCTGGGACCCCTGTTTTTATTTTAGCTTTCTCATTGAGACAGTAAGCAGGGGAGTGGGCCTGGCCCTCAGCTGCCTGAGGATGTGAGGAGAGGCAGCAGTCCTCACTGGTGTAGAGAGGCAGCCATCTGTCTCACTACCAATTAAGCAATGAACTATCTGTAGTTTTTTTTTTTTTTTTAAACAACAACAACTCAATTGCTCAATGATTACTGCAATTCAGTGGTGGGGAAGTGAGAATTACCCTCCAATCTGGACTCTAAGGGTCTCAAGTAACACTTGGGGCTTCAGCATCAGGCTCAGCAAAACCACCCCCCAGCTCTCTTTGCTCTAGCATTGAGTGTGTCCGTGTGATTCTCATACCAGCACTAGCTTCAAGGTTCTCAGTATAGATGGAAAATTGAGTTTTCGCAAAAGGCCGTCCCAAGCTCAGAACCCAGTGAAGCAGATTCTGTCGGCAGAGAAAATCATCCTCCTTTTCTGAAGCCTCCTCATCCTGGCGTCCTTCACCTGGTTACTTACTGATGTGCAACACTGGGAGAGAGGTTAATTTGAGCTGGCAGCAGTTTTCAGAAGCTGTCGCAGGCATACTGGCAAAGAGGCTCTGATGCTGTAAGGGCTCTCATGGGGTGTTGCGTTAGCTCATCATCTCCTCGATTGATATCCTGCCTGGATAGCAGGGGTGGGAGTCTGGGAGCCAGGGTGTGAGGGAGTCCCACAGTGCCCCTCTATCTGCCATTCAACTTTAATGATGCTGCGGCTTTCCAGATTCTCTTTCTGGACTCTCTTATTGTCATTAGAGAACAAAGGTGATGAAAAGGGCTCCACCTCACCCTGCAGTCCTGGTGTGTTTGCCTGACCCAGAACACAGAAAGCTCTGCCAGATGTCCACACCCACCCAGCAGACTGCTGCTGGGACATGCCCACCAGCCTGCTCTGTGGGCACCTCCTGGGCAGAAGCTCCAGCCTACCAGCTTCCTCCTTTCCACTGGGTCCAGCAGGCCCTGCCTCTCCCCTTGGGCAGCCCCTTGCTATTCCCATCGGTCCTGCCCCTCTAGCTGTGGATTTCCTCATTTCTTGCTGAACTTCTCAGCCAGCTTCTCACTCCTTCTGAACTTCTGATCTCTCATTCATTCCCTACAGCAGACCCCCCCCCAAAAACAAACAAACAAACAAAAAAAAAACAATAGACTAATGGGCCAGCAGCTCCTGCAGCACTCCCGGGGCTCTGGACTTCTCCATTTGGTACTCGAGGGGCTGTATGATTGGTCCATGTCCTCCTCTCCACCTTCATTGTAAGCCGCATCTCACCTCTGTTTCTTATTTTTGGCCACTTGGAGTGACTTATAGTTACCTTTAAGTCTCTATTGACCTTTCAGGGTAGCTAATCCCTGGTCTGTGCAGTGTAGAATGTTTGCTGGTTTCCCTGTCCTCTCTGCACTTTGATGCCAGTGGAACCACCCCCAGCTATGACAACTAAAAATGTCTCTGGACTTGGGGTAAATATCTCTTGGGAGGCAAAATTATGTCTCCCCTCTTTAATTATGCACCTATTAGGGCAATTTCTTTTTCTTTTTTTGAGACAGGGTCTCCCTGTGTACTGCAGGCTGGCCCTGAACTCACTGAGATCTTCCAGTCTAAGCTTCCTAGTATTAGGATTATAGGCATGTACCACCACGCCCAGCCTTAGGCAGTTTCCTTTGATTTCTGTGCCTTCCATTCCATGAAATATCTAAGCATCTTTCAAGATTTAGTGAATAATTTCTTGAACTTCTCCTCCCAGTAATGTCAACTACCCTCTGCTTCCTGCCTCTCTGTCGTTCAGGCAAAGAACAGAGCCCCTGGACCTTTCATTGCAATGTCTGCCCGATGTCCTTTACGAGGCTGGCTGCGGCCAGCTCGCTCTTTTCTGAATGACTGCACTTATACAGAGTCCAGAACAGTCAGTTCTTCCTATTTGCGGAATGAAACCTGAACAGGGTGAGTTTCAGGACTGAGTTACTGTGAGCGAGGATAGCTTTGCAGCTTTCTCCTTTATTTCACTAATGACAACGCACTGAGATGAAGGGGGTGAAAGACATGGAGCAAGGTTCTTGGTTGGATTGTTTTGCCAGAAGGCAGAGTCGAAGCTCACTCCCAAAAGTGTAGAGAACGGAACAGCTCCCACAATGACAGCCCTAAGGTCTGGTGGCTCTGTCTTTATTCTGCCCACTGAAAATCTCGAAGGAGCAGCCAGGCCAGACTGTGGATACTGCATAACCACAGGGGAGAAGTCTCATGCCAAGGAAACCAGTGCAGGACCAAGGCTGCCCCCTGGCATGCGCGGCAAGCACCTTTGTGCAAGCTACAGAAAGTTGCCCTTCTTCTTGTGCCAGAAAACAAGGCTGGGGAATGGAGCACGGCAGTGTGGCAGTTCCCACAAAGCCAACAGGCCTTGCCCTCATGCACGGCACCATTATACTTGGCCCCTGCCCTCAAAGAGAGTCCAGACTCAAAAATTTTCAGAGCTAGGAAGACATGCAGACAGTAATTAACCCAGTTCCAAGGTTAAAGTGACCCAGCTGGGTCTTGGGAGAATTAGGACTAAATTCCGGGCTCCTGACCCCTTCCTGGACTTTTGTATACCACAAAGTTGTCACAGCCCCAGATGATGTAGACATAAGCAAGTCCTAGGGATGAATATACTCTGGCTAGAATCCCAGGCCACCTTTAGGTACACAAAACCAGGATGCAAACAGAGACACCAGATACCATCTCCTGACTGACCTGGAGTTCTGGGCTTGGGGGCAGATGTGGCTGCTGGTAGCTATTCCTTCCTCATCCTGCTCCAGGGGGTGAAAAAACAAAAGGCCTCAGGCCAAGGCTTTTGACTTCATAGCCTAGTGACCTCAGGAGGCTGTTGACTTTGGGAGAGCTAGTGAAGTCACTTTTTGGGGAATAAGGGGAAAAGAGTGGGGAGACAGTTTCCCACTGATTGCCTGTGTGAGTGAATTTCCACCCCCGTGCCTGCCCTGTGGACCTCCAAGGGATAAGGGGGAGGTTCTGGTAAGATCATGCCGATGAAATCCCAGTAAAAGCTGTACAGTTACTACATTTGCTGTCATCACGCTCCCTACAATTCAAACCCTCATGTCTCTCAGGGTACAGAAGCTGCAGGTGGGCAAACAGGTCCAGCTTCTGCCTCCCAGGATGGCCACCTGTCTGGCTGTGGAGGAGAGTTAGCTTGCCTAGGACTGAAGGTGACCTCACCTTCCCACGATGGAGGGTGGAGCCTCCACTTAGATATCCCTGACTGTAGAATCTCCTCCTGTGACACCCTCCTCCCCCAGAGGAGTCAAGGTCTACAGGGCTACAGTTGGGAGTGTCACAGTGTGTGAAGAATCCCAGAAAGTGGGGAGGGGGTGGGAGCATGGTCTCATTTAGAATGCAGAGTCCAGGCCCATTCTCTAAGAATCTGATTCAGAAGGCCCATGAAAATGCATTTTAGCAACGCCCTAATCCCTAACCCTGCCAGATTATTTGAAAGCAGGGAGTGGACAGATCATCCTCTGAGTGAAGGTGAGTGACTGGAACAGCATAAAAGACATAGAAGCAGAAAATCTCTCTGGTTGTGTGGCTTTGAGGGAGTCATTTACTAAGCCTGGGCTTCCTTGTCTTAAAACAGGGAGGGGCTACCTTGGCAGAGCTGTTGTGAGTTTTAAATAAGACCTCCCAGCAGATGCTGCAGCGCAGTGCTGGTCTGTTGAGTGATACCCTCTGTTCAGAGAGAACGGGGGCACAGAGAGGCCGATACTTCCAAGAAGGGAGTGAGTGAAGGAGACCGGCAGTATACAGAGTCATCTAAAGCCCCACTGCAGATGTGGAGGTGGAAATGTTGTTCCTTGGCTCAGTGTGTGCCCAGCAGGCTCGGCCCAGAGTGATGATTAAAGCCCAGGCAACACTGTGCCTCCTGAAAGGTCAAAATGTGAACTAATTGTGGGGAAGGGCAGCTCAATTAAGGAGAAGCCCACAAAAGCCACTGTCTGCACAGTGCTGGTGCCTACACCCGCATCCTGAGCATGCCACACACGGGGCTGCTGAGAATGGTTCGTTGCTGGGGTGTGGAAATGACTCACCCACGTTGGGGAGAGCGCGGTGGGCACATGGCGAAGACTTTCTTAGTGATCAAGGCTACAACAGGCTCCACATGAGTTCCCAGCGCGGTTTACAGGAGCAGGAAACCACTCCTGAGTAATAAGCGTTCCAGTTAAGCTTCCCATGGGGTACCTGGGGTGAAAGAGGAGGGGGAGCCCAGAAGGACAGATCTGCACAGTGGGCAAGGAGAGACTGTGCAACAGGATGCACTCCACCCTTCTTCCTTCCATTTCTGTATTCTAGATTCATTAAGTGCCCATAGCTCAAAAGTATACAGCGAATGGGGGAAAAAAAACTACACTATGCAATCAGAGTGCCACACTGACTGTAACACCTCTGATAGGTTATTTAATCTCTCTGAATTCCATCTGAAAAGTAAGGTTTCCTCAAGCCAGGTGTGGTGTGCACAACCTGCAGTCACAGCACTGGGGAGGCTGAGGCAGGAGGATCATCGGTCTGGGCTACACAGTAACTTCAAGGCCAGCCTGAGTTACCTAGAAAGATTCTGCTTCGACTTCCTACTTTCCTCGGAGAAACAAGGCTACCTCATGGTTCTCAGGAGAATGAAAGGCAAAGCAATGATGCCTAGGTAGAGTCTTGTGCGATGCTTGCCCCAGCAGCCCGGCCTACCCTTCCTCCCTGCTGGTGTCTGGCACAGTGGGCTCAGTGGCAGCTCACTAGCACAGCACTTTCTGCTGAGCTGACCATTCTCCTTCTCAGCACATGGATCCCATAACACAACTGCCAACCATCGCATCCAGCCCCACCACTATTCCCTGTACTTCTGACCCAAGGAGCCAGCCTCCTACTCCTCCCCAGACAAAAGTTCACCTCTCACAGCTACCTGGTAGGCTCAGGCCCTTGTGCCCTAGCTCATGCTGTCACCACCCTATCATGGAGTGATGGAACCTTCTATGTCCCCTGAGGTCCTTATCTCCTCCTTCCCGTGGCTGTTCCAGGTCATTCTTTATACCGCATCCCCAGTGCAGTATGTGTCCTCCCACATGTGTCTGTCCCACACATGGTGATGCTCCACATCTGCCCATGTGGGGGTCAGAGGCCTGGCCTACAGTAAAAGCACTACACAGCCCTACAATATGGGGCCTGAACATAGGCTCAACAAGACCAGTGTTCCAATGGGATCCTGTTTCCTGTGTGGTTGCCAGGCTGCCCCTAATCCACTAGCAGGACATCTGTGCTTTGTCAGCCAGGGCTTCCCAGCTGTCTGTGGCTATGTTACATAGCATCAGGCTTACTAATTAGACATCATTACACACCAGGCTCTCTGGCTACACTGGCAGCCAATGGAGCCCAATTCTGCCCAGCCAGGCTGCTTCTTCCCTTGGACCCATTCAGCCTCAGTGCTGGGCTCTCTGTTCCCAACCCTGCAGGGCACCCAAGGGACCCACTTCTATGGCTCTGCCCCTATGAGACTGTCACTTTTAATACCTGTACCCTGTGACAAGGTTGAAAGAAGGGGGACATACAAAGGAGACCCAGGCTGGCTTTCCAGAGGAAGAGGACAGATTTACCCACATGAGCAAGGTCAACTAACTCAGCCGTGAAGAACCATATGCGACCCACCAGGGAGTATGCAAAGCAATTCTTTTCAAGATCCTAGGCCAGCTTTTCCCTGCCCCATGGCATGCTTCTGGGACATTTTCCCCTGCACTAAGTCGGTGTTAATTAGTGAAAATTATCTAACGCAAGCTCATTTTAACATTAGCTTAAAGCTAAACATAATTAGGAAGATATATCAGCTGCTAAAAAAAAAAAAAGTCCAATGAAGATACACAAACAAGTGTTAGGATCATCCACTGGCTTGGGTTACAGCCTTGAGTTCTCAGCACTATGTGACACGTGGCAGAAGGAGGTTGATCTCAAGGGCCACTTGCTGAGATATTTCTTGATTGATCTGTCAGGGCAGGTAGGGCAAGGGCAGGGCAACAGGAGCTGGCAGCTTGCCTGGGAGGTTCTGGGAAGCAGCTACGGTAACTCCTGGCCCTTGCCAGGTGATTCTACCTGGGAAGGTTTCCCCAGAGAAGCAAAGACATGTGGGGAGGAGCCTAGTTGATGACGACAGTCAAGAGGCGATTTGGGTGGTAGGAATAGCTTAAGTTCTCCTGCCCCAGGCCTCCAGCCTTGCACCTAGCAAGGCCCTGCCTGCACCACGTTCCCACAACATGGGTCAGCCGTCAGGTCCCAGGAGACCTTGCTCACCTGGGCTCAGCACATGCAAAGCCTAGGAATCAGACTCAGTTTCCATCCAGCCACACTATCACCAGCCATGGGACCTTATCTTCTCGGACCATCCATTCCTCATCTGTTATGAAAAGTTGCTGGACTGTCCTTACAACTACATGAAATAATAATTCTAAAAATACTTGAGGGTGTAGCTCAGTGGCAGAGCACATGCGTAGCATGCATGAGGTTCTGAGTGAGCCCCAGTACTACCAAAAATAAATAAATAAAAAAAAATAAAGGGGCTAATGTATTCTTGTACCTAAATGCCCAGTAAATACTGACTATCAACACTCATTCACCACCACTACTATACTGAAATTTATCTTCTTCTTGTCTCACACATTAAACTTTAAGGCAGGGCCCACATTTTACTTACCTGTCAATCTCTGATATCTGCACACAATAATGTATATTCTCAGTAAACATGTTGGGTGAACATGCTAATGTGGGAATGTGCGCACAGTTCAGGAGCCTTCTTGGGAGGAGAGTTAAGGGCATGTACAGTCTGTCCTCGAAGTCACTGAAAGGAAATGAGTCCTGGTCTCTGCCTCTGTCTACCATCTCCTAAGTGACTGCTATAAAAAAATGAAACAAAGAGAACAGTTCTCTGGAGCCTTCCGCATGCCCAGGAAGCACAGCAAGGGGCCCACAGAATGATGACCCACATACAAGCTGTGCCCAGGGCAAGTTTACAGATCATCAGGAACCTGAGCCAGTGAGATGCATCATTAAAAAGTCACAGGCCATCATCTTCTAGGGCTAAGACTCAGGGATCATTAGCAAGTCCAAGGACTCCATGCACTTGGGAAGAAAAAGACAAAGCTGCAGAGTAGTAGCTCCAGTGTAGACTGGCAGTTCACTGCACTGGGTGGGGGACAAGGCTAAGGAGGGGGATGGGTAGTCGATGGTTGCCTAAGGTGACTCATCCTTGGGGAGCTCAGATAGTGCCCGAGGCATGTGGTCTGCCCCTGTACACACTGGCTCTCTCCCGGCTCATGCAGGAAGCTGCTTCCAAGATAGCTTCATACACTCTAAGGAAAGGAGGCAGAGCTGGCCACTAGCCAAGGTGGTGAAGCACCCCTGGGGACAAGAACATGGGGAGGGAGGCCTAGGCTGGGAACTCCAGCAAGGCCTCAGCCTGTCAGGGAGGGCACAAGTCCCAAGGGCTCAGTCCCAAGTGGCTGTGGAAAGGATGATACAGAACCCCAGAAGCCTCCTACATTAAGAATCCCCATATCACCTTCTCCATGTTGCTGAGCAGAGTCCTTCTCTTCCCAATCCTGTTGGAATGGAGCAGATAGCAGTCATATATTTGTCTGTCCCCAGAACTAGTCTGTGAACCTTTCAGGAGCTGGCTGGTGACAAAGGTGCTTTGAATGTTTCTGGAAGTTTCTGAAGGAAGAGATGGCTCTGAAAGGCAACCTGAATCTGTGGTAGGAGGACACAACGTTGAACTCAGGCCTGGGTGGAATCCCAGTTAGCCTCTCAAGAGTTCCATAACCTTATGCTTTCTCTGAGCCTCAGGGAAAATATCACTTTCTTTGCAAGATGCTGAGAACTGGATTAATTAAAGGAAACAACGCGCAAGGCATCTATTTCATCACTCAACAGTGCTAGCCCTTCTTGAGAAATGCCTTTTGTTTAAACACATTACTCACCTTTCTTAAAATGCCTTCTTATAGTCTAGCATTAGATTCTCAGCATGATCTTGTGAATGTAAAGAAGGAACAAAAATGATCTTCACTTTATAGATGCAGACATGGATGCCCAGCAAAGTAGAATGATTTGCCCAATATCACCGAGTAAGCATGGGGAAGAGGTGGCCAGAGCTAGGGCGAGGACTCGCAGGCCCCTTGCCTTGCAGCCCTGGACTCCTTCTTGGGCCGTGCAGCCTCTGCCCCAAAGATCTGACTTTGCCACCAAGAAACCATGAGGAGGTCTTGAAATTTACTGAGGCCTCCTCACCTCCTTCCTGTGTTGTAACTCTTGGGGAAACACTCAGTTTCGGCAGCCTAAAGGGTAAGATTTCAGAGTCAGTCCAACAGCCTACTCAGCCTCACTCTCACTCTCACCTGCTGGCGCCTCCTCTCCGAATGACAGCTCTAGGTCTCCAGAGACAAAGAACACGAGGAGTCTTTCCAGACTATCCTGGGGGCTCTCTGGTCCAACCTGTGCAGCTAGTCAGGCCCTTCTCGGGACCATATTCAGGGGATCCCAATTTAGTAAGAGAGACCTTCCTGTTTCATCTGGTCTCTCTCAAAGGAGATTTTTTGACCAAGGATTCTGATGCCATAGATTTACGAAGGCAGCTCCAGAGGTGAGTAGAGAGCTGTCCTCACCAATGGCCACCAGGTCACAGACAATAAATAAACTCAAAGAGAAGAGCGACTAGTAACTCTCAAAGGAGGAAACAGGAAGCACCTCTGTCTAGGGCCTCCAGCACTAACCACCTGGGTAGGACACCAAGTTTCCTAGGAGGAAATTCCACCTTGCAGCCCTTCCCACTAAGACAACAGCAGTGACTTTCCAGGGCAGTTGGCATTTATATGATATCTGCTAGGATCCTTGGTTTTCAGTCTCTCCTTTTTGAAGTCATCTAGAAACCTAGACATAGTCTTCTCCATTTTCCAGTCAAGAAACTCAAGAATGGAAGTGATTTTCCTAGTACACAGTTGGGAAGTTACCAGATTGAGAAAGATACTAAGACCTCTTAACTTTGGAACCTGTCCTCTGTCCTTGATGTTATGCTATGTCTGTTGATCAGGAATCCAATGCCTGGGATCAGTGATTGACATAAAAGAGAGACGTTGAGCCGTAGAGCCAAAGCACCCAGGGATTGCCAGGGATGTCCAGACAGGTTGGGGCAAGATCTGAGAAGTGCATATTTCCTAGAACTGGGCCATTATCTACTAGCCATAATAGGACAAGGACTCTGGCATTGCTGGAGACCTCTCAGCAAAGCCTATGTAGAAATGGTCACCTGTGGAAGGGTACAAAAGTCAGGAGAAGGGACAGTGTGTAGTGCCTGCAGGCTCATGGGCTGCCCTAGGGGGACTCCTTTTAATTTATGTGCTTAAGTCTGTTTCTAAGAGGCAGCTTCAAAGCTCCTAAAGTCAGCTGTCCCTGAGATGAAAGGGGAGGGGAACAGGATAAGGGGAGGTAGGAACATCAAGAGAAAGACGTGGGATCAGCTTTCAAAAATGGTGAGGAGCTATTAGGCATAGTATCTGACTCTCAGATTTCATAAACAAGTACAATTTTAAAAAATATATATGTGAAAACTGCTTTTTTGGAAGGCATCTGCTCTATCACTATATGTCAATCCCTGGCACAGTACCTGCTGTAGGGATGGGGCTTGGTACTATTTTCTGGATGTAGTTAAATGAGGAAAATATCAATTAAAGCTCCTAGGAAGACTGTGGGCCCTACTCCAGGCAAAGGATGTCATCTGCAAAGCTGTGTTTCCTGGTGACATGAACTGGTGACTCTAAGACTCTATGGTACTTGAATCCCAACAGTTCACTGCTCCCTCCCATCAGCTGCCCCGGCCTCACACTGCCTTCTTCTCTGTTACCTTCTCCAAATCCCTCTCCCTCTGCCCTTTCATTTCCCTCCATCCTATCCTTGCAATTCAGAGTATCCTTCTCTTTGCTGCCAGCTATCCTCAGTACTAAAGAAGTCCCCTGGGGTAATGGGCAGTTCAGCAGGGAAGGCTTCAGACACTTCTTCCTTGGGTGGACTGGGAGTGTTCTTAGTTCTTTAAAGGGGTTCTTGACCACCAGTGATGGAGGATAGAACCTGCACAGTCTCTGCAAAGGTGACCAAGAAGAATGTTTCTGCTCTGCCAAAGCTCACAGCCTAGGAGGATAAGATGGGCTCTGTTAAAGCAAGCTGTGTGAAAGTTTTGGATTGAGCATAAGATGCCCAAGAAGAGGTGGCCATTCAAACATGGACTGAAAGAGAAAGGACAAACTGATCAACAGGTAGCAAGGGACAGGGACAGGACCAGCCTGGTTCCTTGCCTCTCCCCTTTCTCCAGTAACCAGGCAGGTCTGTTCCACTACCTACTAGACAGGATGGAAAGGAGTGGTTTCTAGGCTGTGACAGCTACCAACAACAGCAGCCTCCCTCTCCTGGGCTATGCCTGTCATTTTCACAGGGTCCCTGGTAATGCTGACACAGGATCGGAGCAGCCTGTGTGATCTCCTTGTCCTTGGTCTAAAGATGTCATTCTATCCTTTCAGACTCAGAGGGGTCCATTGTGAAATGAAGACTGCATCTGCCTCATAGTTACTGAAGCAACAAGGAAACTAGAGCAAGCTGGTTAGCTGGTGTATTTGGGTTTGGACCCAGGAATGAGAGGCCAGGGAACAGTCTTTGAGGTGAAAGCTAAGAAGTTTTCTGCAATCCCCTCTCAACAGCCTTAAAAATGGGTGCTCCTGGTCACAGGAGGCTGGGCATAAGGAGAAGCAGATGGTTTGGTGCCACCTCATCTTCCCTGTTTTGTTTAGACATGTCTGCAAACAGGCCCTCACATCAAAGAACCTTCCGGGTAAGGTTAGTGCCCCTCCTGCTACTCTCCATGTTAAGGATTTGCCATACTAAACCACAACACCACATTAGCAATCTATTAGGCTACTTAAGAGCAGAGGCATGTTTCATGTCTTCTTTTCTATTAACATATGCTCGGCATACAGTAGATCTTCATATTTTGCCCAGTGACCAAACAGATGCAAGTTGCCAGCCTGGGAGGATTGGGAGTGTTTATTCCTCTTTCTCTGGCTTTGCAAAGAAGAACCAAGAGTTTCCCGGTGTGCAGGGCCTTGCTATAAAGCAATGATCTGAGCTGCCCAAGTGTTGGTGACCTGCCCTGGTCTTTTTTTTTTTTTTTCTACTATCATGGCATCAGCAGAGGCTCATTTCTGAGTCCCTAAAGGCACCCTTTCTACCTATAGTTTAAGCAAAGGATGTCATTTGTTGACACTAAAATAAGCAGATCTCCCAAAGGAGGGAGAACCTCCTCTCTACATGTAAACACAGCTGAATCTCAGAAGGCTGGTTATCTTGTAACCAGGCTTGGGAATAGGGCTCGGACTTTTGCAGAGGTCCCGAGAACAGCTAGTTCATTCAGACCACAGGCTTATTTCCACACCTGCCCTTTTCTGGGAGTCCTGATTATTTTCAGCGTCCCCTAACCATGGTAACTCCCTCTGAGCCTTAATTTCCTATTTATTATTTGGGAAGAAAAATTACTGCATCTTAGAAAATTATTTTAAGGATCAAATGAAAAAAACCAAATCACATAGTTAGACCTGCCCAAGTTCTTCTGCCTCCCCTCCAGGGTAATCCCAAGGTAGGAGTCTGTCCCACCCAGCCTCCAGGCCTGCCGACTCACCCAGGAAGCCAAAGACCCTCTCTCACAAGTCTGCCCCACCCAGCCTCCAGGCAGATTTACCCAGGAAACAAAAGGAACTTCCTTCCTCATGGTGTATAGGAAGGAGAAAACAACTGAAAGTAGCTGGCAAACTGGACAGACCCAGGTAGAGTTAGAGATCAGCCCCAGTCTGGAGGTGCAGCCTTTAGAACACAGGTTAGAGATCTTATCTTTCTATATATAACCACATGACCTTTGGGCAAGCTGATTTCCTTTTCTTTTTTTAAAAAAATTTATTTATTTATGTATTTAATTACTTTTGTATTATGGCTGGTTCAGCCTGCCCTGGGGGTCGGGCTGGGACAGCATGTGGTGCCAGGGATTGAACTGCAGTCCTTCCAGTTCCTAAGTTTTCCTAAGCAGGTGCTTTAGACCGCTGAACCATCTTGCCGGCCCAAGCTCATTTCCTTTTCTGTACTTGTTTCCTCACCTGTGATGTGTGCTGTACAGACATAAAGGACAGTGATTTTTTTTTTTTATCCAATCAAAACTGAATTTTAGTGAGCGATGAATAATTTCAGTTCCAGGATCTAACTTAGGACCTTGCACATGCCAGGCAGGTGCTTAGGAACAGTGATTAAGGGGAGGGGTCCAGAAGGCCTGGCAGTTGGGTGAGTACAGACAGGGTCAAAAGCTTCTGCTTCCAGGGTTATAGTCTCCTGACTGGGGGCCTGGTTGAAGGACACCTCCCCAGCCCCCCACCCCCACCACACCACACACAGTTCTCAGATTCTACTATGATAGCTTTCTCCTGCTAATCAAATCTCTTTGCTTTTTTTGCGGGGGGGTGGTGAGAGAAAATACAAGTAAATATATATGTAAGTGTAAATGAAAATCCTGCTCTGGGCTCAGAGTCCCTTACTGAGAGAATGCCTCCTTTAATTCTCTTTCCCCTCTCTGCAACTCACTTGCCACTGGGGGCCTTTCCAGTATGCACATCTAGCCTCAGATCCTCCCCCACCTCCCGCCTCCAGCAGAGCCCCAGCATTTGAGCCCCAACTTGGATCTTCTTCATGAGGAGTGCCTGGCATGGACTCCGGAAATAACTACTGCTTAAAATCTGTACTTGTGGGATTGATTCACAACTATTAATGTTTCTGTTGTTAAATATTTAAAGAGATAAGAAAACCCCACTAAGCAGGAGAGTCCTGTTGTCCTACATGGAACTAGAAGTCCCAGAGGCCAGCAGCCTTGTCTCTCCCTTCTTACAACAGGCTCTACATCATGTGCCCTAGATTGTGAGCATACTGGCTCCATTCAAACTCCACTGCACCATTACTTTGGGCAGCGGGACAGGGTAGCACATTGTCAAAGAAAAAGAGCTTTGGTGTTTGGGTCCTGACTCAGCCACTCACTAGCTATATAACTTTAGACAAGTAACTCTCCTCAATCCTCAATCCTGCTTTTTTTCTCTCTTTAGGAAAAAAGGGGGAAAAAAAATCTGTTTCTTCCAATGGTTATGAAAAGCAAGACAAACTGTAAGTTAAATCATTAGCACAGGGAGCAGCACACAATAAGTGCTAAATAAGTTGAGCCTTTGTTAGGATCATATCAGGAGACCTGACCCCTGACCTTGGCTGTGACTTGCTGCCCAGCATTGCCACCCACTTTCTTTTCCCCTTCTCTGTGTTCAGAATTGCCTCTTTCTCAGGCAGAATGCAATATACAAAGAAAGTTCAGTCAGGCAGGGAACAATTACTTAGAGTAGGAGGGTGGAAATACCCACAGTGAAAAATTAACCCTTCCTCCAAGGCCATCTTCTTCCCTTCCAGGAAGAGTTCCAGCAATGGTTTTCCCAGCTTCCTGGTTCCTCTTTAGGCCTCTTTGGCCTCCAAGCATATGGGGCCTCTGGGTCATATGATCAGGGTTCAGTTAGAATGGTAAACCCGGTCTCTCCTGCTGCACATTATGAACAGGACACCAAACGCTGCCAGTGTTTTTTTTTTTTAAAAAAAAACAAATCTCAGTGGAGGGGAGCTAGATTTAGCAAATAAAAAGTAGGCTATCCAATTAAAATTGAATTTTAGTAAGCAATGAATAATTTCAGTTCCAGTATGTCCCACACAATATTTGAGATTAACCACTACCAAAAAAACTTCCTGGTTATTTATCTGAAGTTCAAATTTAATGGAATATCCTACATTTTGTCAAACACTATCTGAGTCCACTCAGAGCACAGACAAAAGATTATAAAGTCTCCCCCTGCTCCACAACCAACCGGCCTCCCATCTCCTTTCAACAAGTTGAGCAGATGGGCTAAGCAGGAGCTTTTTCCTGAGCTGCAGAGTCCAGAACCTGCCTTGCCAAAATGCCCAGAACCGTTCCAGACCACAGCGGGTACTCAAAATAGCTTCCCCCATTCATTCATGGCTGCTTCAGCACTAGTGCTGGGCCCAGGAGGGGAGTGTATGTGGGGGTCCCTGCATTAGCTTTGTGTGGGGGCCTCTCAAGCTGGGTGGGGGCAGGGATGGGGAGGTCACCCTCACCAGTTGTTTTGAAGATCGAAAGAGACAATGGCCAAGGATATATTGCAAATCTCTGAAGTGCATAGGTTATGACGAAAAGACCTGTAAGTGGCCCAGTTTGCTATAGGCCTCGGGAAGAGGGGCAGGGCAGGACAAACACATAGAAGCACAGAGCACAGAAAGCCAGCGCCTCTGGGTACTATAATAACAAAGACTACCGTGCAGCACGTTATGATTTGCCGAACACGTTCACATCCATCCTCTCTAGAGGGCTCACTACAGGCCCACAAGGTTATGGCACGTCAGAGACCATTTTCCAGACAGTGGCTAGGGGCGCTTGTATCAGGTCCTCCCGCGGGGGGCGGGGTGTGCCCTAGCTCAGCCTCTTGTGGGGTGTAGGGCCAAGCCTACCTTCTGGGCCTGTTGGATCATCTCCCTGACCACCTGCTTGAGGTGTGGTGCCTTCTCTTCCTTGGGGGGATGGGTGAAGAGGGTGACGCGGCTCACGCCACGGAAGAAGCCATTGTCCGTCCAGCCTAGATCCAGCGGGGGCACCTCGGTGTCGGAACGGTCGGGCCAGTAGGCCAGCGACTCTGCAGGCTGGGCCGGGGCGGGCGCGGAGCCCTTGGACTTGGCTTTGCTCTTGCCCCGCGTGGCACTGGAGGCGTCCTCGTAGGGGCTCCAGGCGGCGCGGAGGGCCTGGCGCTCCTGGCTGGAGAGGAAGTTCCGCAGCCGCTCTTTCTGGACCCGCTCGTGGTAGGCCGGCTCGCCGTCGCGCAGCAGAGCTTCCAGCGCGGCCCGTCGCCGCTCGCAGTAATAGAAGGCGGCCTGCGCCTCGGTCACCTTCTCGTTCACGTGCAACTCGTCCAGGCAGCCCAGCTGGGACTCGGCCATAGCGTCGCGGCCGTCGGCCCTGGCTGCCTGACTGGCGCCTGCCCCAGCACTGACGGCCGGCGGCCGTACCTGGAGCCGCTGGGGGGCGGGGCGCCTCACCTGGCCGCGAGGTTGGCCTCAGCCCCGCCCCGCGGCCTCCAGCCGGCCTATCCGCACCGGTTGCAGCGTGGGCGCGGCAGTCGGGTGGGGCGGGGCGGGGAGGGGCGGAAAGGGCCATCGGACGGGGTGGGGTCACGGCATCTGCAGTCTTGGCCCGCTCCGCCTCTGTGGGGCTTTCTCAGGGTGCAGTCGGGCCTGTACTTGGCAGTGGTCAGCCGGGGTTGAGAAGCCCAGTGTGGAAAGGAAGTTGGAGCGAGGCGCAAGTTAGACCCACTTGTAACCGTGGAGCCACTTCTACCTGCTTACCTAGACCTTTGGCCATGGGAGGTCGTCGACCTAACCCTTCCCGCAGGAATTACTTGTGCCCTTTCATTTTCTGTTCAGGCACTGTAGCAACCAGTTTTCTGGCCTCTAGGGTCGCCAGTCTGATCCCAAATCTTGTGGTCTCCTGCTGGACTGGATTTTGGTATGGGAAAGCAAAATGCTAATGAGATCCCTTGTTTCACACCCCCGCGTCCCAGTTCTTTGATTAGAAGCCTCTAGGGTCTGTCAGTCCAACACCTTCACTACAAAATATTCTTTAAAGAAAAAAAAAAAAAAGTCACCCGAACAGTAAAGCTATAAGGAGCAGCGGTGGAAATTTACTCCCATTTTGATTTGAAGTGGTGCGTGTGTGAGTGAGTGTGTGTGTGTGTGTGTGTGTGTGTGTGTGTGTGTTTGGGCAAGATAGGCTGCTACAGGCCTGATTACTATATTAGTGATTCAAAATATTATGTTTGAGCTCAAGGAAGAAAATCTTGCAGACACACACGCACGCGCGCGCGCGCACACACACACACACACACACACACACCCCTTACCAGTAGCTCTGCAGTTTCCCATTGGATTAAATACAATCTTCTTAGTCATTAACATATTATTTTTGTTCATGAGCTGCTGTACAATTTGATTCTCCACATTCAAAATATTTTCAGATCATAGCAACCAAAGGTTCACATTTCTCTCATTTTGTAGTACAGCATCTCAGAGCTGGAAGGAGCTTTAGAAACTAGTCCAACCCCTCATTTTACAAACGAGAAAATTGAGGCCTAGAAACAAGTGCTTTCCCTGGGTTCCTGGTAAAATGAGAAGCAGAACATGGAGACTGCTAGGCTCTAGGTGTCTGGGAGGCCCTTTCTCCTTTTCTTGTTTAGTTTATGGGGGATGTGATTTTAACCCTGGGGGTTCTGGCCAAGGGGGTGTCACTTAGCATTTCTATGCCTTCCATTGATGGCCTGGTAAAAAATGAGGGAGATTTTCAAACATCTGTAAATGTTATGATTCTAGTTCTAGGCATCCTGGATTGGCCCAAAGACAGGATTTGAGTAGCAAGGTGCCTCATCTGTCCTTTGCCACTCCTGGAAGTAGAAGGCTACAGTCCTGGTAAAAATCCACTCTTAAATATTATAAATAAATTCTGTCTTTACATTGGAGAGCATAGATTTTGTTTTATAAAGACTTAGGTCCCTCTAAAGGCCAGATCCTGTGTTCTAGGGTCACAGAGGAGCTCAGGAGAGAGGAAAGGAGGGACAAAGGTAAGACAAGCAGAGTGATGACCTAAGTGTGATGAAAGTGTTTTAATAAATGCACTCAAGTGCTTGGGCGCCAACTGGCTCACCAAACATTTACTCAGTGCCTGTCGTGCGGAGGGCACACAGTTCAGTACATCTTACTTAAAGAATGAAGTCGGGCCGAGAGAATACTATGGGTAGGGAGTGGTGAGGACTGAAGGCAAAAGCAATTAATCTGCCCAGTGGGATATGGATAAAAAAAAGCTTTGCCTATTAGGAAGAGATTTTGAATGGAGCCTGAAATGAGAAGAATTTAAGGATGAGATAGAGATTTAAGATATGCTAGAAGTTAGCACATCATACTGCCATGTGGTGCAAGTGGGTTCAGGTTAAAAGACTACCCTTTAAAGCTTCTTCTGTAAAATGGGTCACTGGTGCTGACCTTCCTGATTGTTGGGGTTTAAATAAGATCACATATTTGATTTCATTTGCACTCCTGTCCAGAGGCAGAAAGTGGTGTAGAATAGCACTTCTAAGATTTTACTGAACTAGCAGTCATCTTACTAGAGTGAGTCTGGTTAAACTTTAGATTCTAATTCAGTGGGCGGAGGCCTGAAGGTCTATATTTCTGACAAACTCCCAGATACGCTGGTAGTGCTGGCCCACAGACAGCATGGTAAGGATTTTAGAGCTGTATAAATAAAAAACCTGATTTCCTGTGTATTAGCCGTGTGTCCCTGGGAAAGTTGTTGCTCCTCTCTGGGCCTTGGACTCATCATCGGTGACATTTAGGCCATAATAAGTCCTACCTTGAAGGATTTGTTTTGAGAAAGGGGAGTAAGTTGGTGGAAAATGTCTTACTTTGTGGGAGATCTGACACAGGTAGCTGCCAGGAGAGGGTAATAAAAGATGGAACCAGAAAGAGAAGGAAATTGGAGCCAAATTATGGGAACTTTGACTTTAGATCTTATGCTGTTAGCTACAGAGGAGCCACTGAAGGTTAAGAGAGTGACAGGAACATAAATAGAGTAGCTGTTGCTATGTGCCAATCACTGCTAAATATTTTATGTGTACTTTGAGTGAGCTGTGCAATTCTATTTGAAACATTATTCTCCCCATTTTACAGCTGAGAAAAGTGAAATGCAGAGGTTCAGTAACTCACTCTAGGTTAGCTAGCTAGTAAGTGGGAGAGCCAGAATCCAAGTCCAGACCATCTGACTCCAAAACCTGTCTACCTGTTCACTTTGCTATTCTATCAACACTGAGAATGTTAGAAAGGGGCAGTAGAAGGGGTGGCCAAATAGCTCAGTGGATTAAATCACCTGCAAGCAGGTACAAGGGCCTGGAGTTCTCAGCACCCCTGGGGTGTACTGAGATGGCAATTGAGACTCGGCATGGTGGAATGCACCTATAATCCCAGCTCTTGGGAGACTATAAACAGACAGATCACTAAAAGTCCGATCTAGTAGTGAGACCCTGAACACCCTGTAGATCCTTCACTAATACAAAAAAGAAAGAAAGGAAGAAAGAAAGAAAGAAAGAAAGAAAGAAAGAAAGAAAGAAAGAAGAAAGGGACAGTAGAAAGCATTCACCACTTTTATTCATTCAACAAATATTTGGTGAATGCCTTGCATCGTGCTAAGAGCTAGAAGCCATTCAGTCATTTACCAAATCCTTGTGGAGCCTTACACAAAATTCAAGGCTCTGTTCTGGACCTTGCAGTTCTGAGCAAAAGCAAGTCACCTTGGGGCTCACATTGAACTAGCATGCTTACAACATGGTTTTTACTCTCAAGGGGCATAGACATTATGAGACATGAGTTGGGATTGGACAGAGGCTTAGAAGCAGAATGGAATATTTAGATACAGTTTACACTGAAAAAGACCTTTTCCAGATCTAACAAATATGAAATGCACTGAGGTCTTTGCTAAGTCATCCTGTATATACTAACGTCATGTTATTCAGCTCCCATGTTAAAAAGGCTCATGTATTGTAGATAACATGCTTGCCATTCAGAATAAAAGGAAGAAGTAGGGATGCTAGCTAGCTACCCTGGTGGCTTCCTGGCTGGAAGTCAAATACAACATAGGGCTGGGATATAGCGGTAGGGGGCTTGCCCAGTGTGAGAGGCCCTGGGTTCATCTCCAGCCCCACAAATAAACAAAATGACAACAACAAAAACTCACAGAAGTCTTCACAAGGCAAGGTGGTAAGGGATCCAGTAGGTGAAGGGTATAGAGACATTAAATATACAATGATCCAATATGACCCACCTCTTTTGAAATTTGTTAGACAATGAAAAGGATTATTATAAGGTGTTGCCGAAGAATAAACTGAGGTTCTGAGATATCCTCTTTAAGGTTATCAGCTGTCAGTTGGAAGTCTAGGATACATATTCATGAAGCCTGACCCCCACATTTATACCATACCCACAATGAAACACTAACTATGACATAAAGATTTTTTTAAAAACCTCACCTGTGAGGGAGACTGATTTCTTTTAGATGTGGGCCCCCTAGATTAAGCTAGGTACTTTAGCTTAATTGGAGTCCAGGAATGTTCCATGATGTGGTGACCTTCTAGGAAAACTCCTGATTCTGTCCCTTCCCCCCCTGGTTCTAGACTTGAAGCTTCTCTGAGCTATGTGGGACCCATCCTGGCTGCATTTCCAACTCCAGAGGCCACCTCGGTCAAGGTGACTGATGCCTTCTGAGGAAGTCCTACCTTCTGCAGCAAATCCTTGCCCACTCTTTCATTCTCTCGGCTTCCTGGGAGACACTGTCCCCTCCTACCTGAGTTCTTGGCCCCAATTCATCTTCTTCTCACCCTCTGCAGGCTGCATACTTCGTAGAGATATGACACCTTATAGTTAACGTTAATTGTAGCTGTGTTCATCCCTGCACATGTCTTATTTTCCCCAGCCTGCCTATGTAATTTGAGTCCCAAAATAGCCCACCTCATGTTATATTCTTAGATAAGTTCCCCAGGGGTGACTTTTTTCCTCTGTAGCAATTTGTGTCATGGGCACCTATTATAAAACGCTGGGGGCCTCTCTCATACCTCTGAAATGTTTCTTTGTGGCCTATTCCCTGAGTGAGAGAAGAAGTTCCACTGCAGGTCCTAGGAAGGGACAGGTGGCAAGGACTTCTATGACCTCTGACCTACTCTACTGTCCCTCAAAATGAATACTTTGAGGCCTCACAACTGCACCTTTGAGACTTACCTCAGGCTTCACATGCTCATTCAATGATTTTTTTTTTTTTTGCGGGACCGGGGTTCAAACTCACAACCTTGCACTTGCCACACAGGCACTTGTGCCATGGAGCTATCTCCCCAGCCCCTAATGATTTGTTTAGTTTGAGTCAGGGTCTCACTATGTAGTAAGACTTGAACTCACTATGTAGCCTGGGCTGGCTTCCACTTCTTGGTGATCCTCCTGCCCCATTCTCCTGAGGGCTGGGATTATAGGTGTGTGCCACAATGACCTGCTTCAGTGATTCTCTAATAAACACTGTATACTAGGTAAGTTCCACGGATCTTTCAGACTCGAGACTATTCTCTCGCTAGCTATAGGGTTATATAGGCTCCTTCTCATCCAGCTGTCTTACTGTCTTCACTGTGCTTTGGCCTGTTGATCTTTCTTGTCCATCTCCATATTGAAGTTCCTCAATATCATCCCTGGCCTACCTGTTTTTCACACCTCACTGCTCCCTGGGTAGTATTGCTTCCCTGTGCTTGGATGACTCAACTCCATGTAACCATCTCAGGTTTCCTGCTGGCCATCTGTCCTTGGACATCCCACAGGCCCTTTCTGTGTAACATGCCCCAAAGGGAGCTGTCAGCCCCTTCCTTTGTTTCTTCTGGGTCCCCAGCCCTGGAGTGAGTGAGTCAGCTGTCTCTCATGTACCTTCTTACCTTCGAGAGAGATGCAAACCTTTGAGAGAGATGCAAACTCATGGGGGTGGCTTCCTCTTCATCCAGCCTCTGGGCCAGAAGAGGCTGCCTCTCTGCTGCCTCCTGCCATACCCTGGCTTCCCCACCTTCCCTACCTGCAGTGTTGCCAGAGCCTCCTGCTCAGCTTCCCTAACTGGAGGCCTCCTTCCCCAATCCCTTTCAAAGGACAAATACAAAGATTCATCCCTTACAGAACATTTCCATGGTGAAAGCCAAGCTCATTGAGGCCATCTGCACCCCCAACCTGCTGTGCTTCCTCCAGGTGTGTCCTCCTTCCTTGACATGGCATGTTTTGACTCCATCTACCAGTCACTCAGTTTTCTGTCCTCAGCTTACAGCCAGTTCATTTACCCAGTCCTAGCTCCCAAGCTCTGGGCAGGGATGACCTGGCTCCCCCAACAGGGAGCTGTCAGATTCTTGATTGCAGCACTGCTGCCTGCTATTGCATCCAAACCACTGAACTTTCATGCAGCCCCCTTCCTCACCACCACTTTACTTTGAACAGACTGGGAAGTTCTTAAAACTGAGTAGGATTTTCTCTCTCCTTCTGTCACAGATAAAGTAAGAATGTAAGAATAAGAACTTGGGGAGTGAAAGGCAACTCAGGACTCTTCAGTCATTCAAGCACGCAGTGTGACTGTGTGTGTGTGTGTATGTGTGTGTGTGTATATATGCACACAGGGGATGTGGGAGGGTCTACTACGTGTACGCAGTTTAACCATCTTTAAGGATGAAGAGGATGTCAGCATCCATGTCCACCCTCGGAGACTGTGTTCTGGAGTGGGGGAAAAGGACCAGGATCAGGACAGACAGGTTTCAAGGAGGCCAACTAGGAGGAAGCACAGTGTTCTTCACTTCTTCTGCCTGAACACTCTTCTTTTGTCCTTTCCCTAGGGGCCCCTTGTCATTGTGCTCCTGAAGTGGGCTGACCTCATGGTGAGCAAGAGTTGGTCGATCTTCTGGCTGCGGCTTTTCTGCTGGTTGAGTATCAGGAGAGGATTCCTAACAACGGAGTCCATGAATGGAGATAATCTGAGGTCCCAAACCAGGGCATCGCATCATCTCATGGTGCCCATCTTAAATTATCCCTTGCCTAAGGCAAGGAGGGGGTGGTGTCTGAAGTTCACTGTTTATTTCCTGTATGCTGGCTACATGCATTTCATGTGATGGGAACTTCCGATCATCCATTCACTTTATCCTTATCTGATGTATTATAATCCGCATGTGACATCACCGATAAAGCCAAGGTTCAGAAAAGTTCAGTGAACTGACCAGGGTCACACAGCTAAGGATTCCAATCCAGGTCCACTCACCACCAGGTCCATGGGATTCAAGGGTCAGATTAGTTATCAATAGAACTGCATGTCCAATATAGTAGTTTCTGACCACATATGGCTATTCAAACTAAATGCAAATTAAAAATTCAATTTCTTTATCACACTAGTCACGTTCAAAGTGCTCAGTGGTCATGCATAGCTAGAGGGGCATAGATGCTGGCCTAAAAGATGTTTATCATTCTAAGGAGTTGTTTAAGAGGGTGCTCTTGCAGAACCTCAAAATCAGGAAATGCTGTGGAAGCCTGAGAAGCTGAGAAGGCTTTTCCAAAGCGGCAGACCTTGAACCAGTCCTTAGGGACTTGGAAGGGAAGTGCAAGGCACTCTGGGTAGGATCTGACAGTGGGGAGGCAGGAAAATCATGCCCCAGCACTGAAATGGACCTGATACTGAGGGGAAATGGGTGAGTGAATGAGTGAGTGAGTGAATAAAGGTAATAGGCATGCTAGTGCATGCCTGTAATCCCAAAACTCTGGAAGGCTAGGGTAGGATGATTGCATCTTTGACTCCCGCCTGGGCAGTTTAATGACTTAGCAAGACTATATCTCAAATTTAAAAAAAAATTTGGGGATTTAGCTTGGTAGCTTAGTAGCAGATGCCCTGGGTTCAATCCACAGTACTGAAAAAGTAAATAGATAGATAGATAGATAGCTAAATAATCTCAAGGCAAATGGTGACCAAAGCAAGTGATTTGGTGTCTATCTCTGGAGTGGATGAAATAGACTAGGTTCCCTTGCTCATGGGTGCCTAGCATGCAGTGGCTGGGAACAGCAATCTCCGTAGTATACACAGTCTCTTGCTGATGTGGGTTACCTAGGAGACCTTGGGGACACTGCTTCCTGGTGGATTTGTGTATCTGAACCTGTGCTATGCCTAGTCTAGGCTTGGGGTAGGTAGCAAGGTGCCTTTGGAAGCCCCAAGGCATAGCGGGGAAGGTTCGTGTTGCAGGAGTCGTCAGTTCCCTCTGCACAGCACTATAGAACAAGTAACACGTGATCAAGACCTTGTGCACATTCAGGTTTCCTGGCCACCAGAAGATCCACATGTCAAAGAAGTGGGGCTTCACCAAGCTTAGTAGCAATGGTTGGAGACATAGTTACTAAGAAGCACCTCATTCCTAGGGGCTGGGGCGTGAATATTCCTCCTCTGGCCAAGTGGGGGCCTTATATTATTATTATTATTTTTTAGTTTAGGACAGGATCTACAGGGTGTACAGGATCTCACTACATAGATCAGACTCGTAGTCATTCTCCTGTTTTCAGCCTCTCAAGTGCTGGGATTACAGGCACTCACCACCACCCCAAGTCTCATTTGCCATCTCAGTGCACCTGGGGGCAGGGCTGGCACAGCATGCTGGGAATCGAACCCTGGCCACTGCACTTTGCCAAAGCAAGTGCTTTAGTCTGCTGAGCTATCTGGCTGGCCCTAAGGGGACCTTGTATTCTAGAAGGCCTCCATGGTGCTGTTCCCCTCTTCAAACCAAGCTCATTAATAAATCTTTTGTTTTTTTTTTCCATCAATAGATCTTACCTCTACCTAAAATAATTTTTTTAGGTCATTGGGTTCACATATATGTACATATATAGGCATGTGTCTAAAAATGCATTTATGTGTGTGTGTGTGTGTGTGTGTGTGTGTGTGCATCTGGACATGTGAATATGTACACTTGTGTGTTTCAGGGATAAGAATGACAGAGAGGAGACTGGGAGGCAGAAAATACAGGAAGCTCTCAAATCCTTGTACTGCAGGCTGTTTGAGTTGGGAGCCATGGAAGATGAGAGAGCTGGAAATGGGCAGGTTAAGCGTGGTGCCTGAGGTCATGGACTCCAGCTGGGAAGACAGGATGCACCAGAGGCGGTGAGAGCCCTTGATAGACTCCAATAACCCTTAATGCTATAGAGAGAAGGCTGCTCCACTTTTGAGGCCAGGATTGGGGGTTAGGGAATTGTCAGGAGGGACAGAGTCATCTCTCCGTCCCTCCCAGCAGGAAGCCTGGAGCAGCGCACCCTGGGGGCTATGCAGGCATCATGGGCAGCCTGAGGGAGCAGGCGTGGCCCTTGCTGGGCAGACTGTAACTGATAGCGCTGTGCCTCCCCTCCTGCCTGCTGGCAGTGCCAGGAACAATCGCAGCAACTTGAAAACAATACTGACCAACCAAAGGGCCTGGCAAGAATTATTACTTCCTTAATGTCTGCTCATCCCTGTTGTTGGGACCTGGAACCTTGATGTCACCAGGCAGGGGCCCTGAGTGCACACACTGCCCCCAGGGCAAAGCTGCTGGCACTGCACATGCCAGGAATGTGGCTCTGGGCTAGGCAGGGAATTAAAGAAAGCTTGGAAAGGAGGAAGAGGTTTTTCTGTCTCAAAAGCTGGCTATGATCTAGATGGAGGTAAATAGGAAGGGGACCTCCAGGTAGAGGGAGTGCATAGGCACAATCACCAGGGAAGAAAATACAGGGCAGAGTTCAGGGGTTGAGGGTCATCTAGATGACAGCTCCATCTCCTGGAGGCATCTTGAACCTCAAATTGGGAATGATATGGACAGGTATTTTGTTTTGTTTTTCTGTCTCCCTTGTACAGGGTAATGAACCGTGTGTGCTCTATCATTATATCCAAACCCTTCTGTTTTGAGATACAGCTTTGCACAGTTGCCCAGGCTGGTCTCAAACTTGTGATCCTTCTGCCTTGGTCTCCTGAGTGGCTGGGATTGCAGATACATACCACCTTGCCAAGATAGGGAGAAAACTTTCCAGTAAATATAGCGATTGGTTGGTCCAAGTGAAGTGCTCTGTAAAGTAACCAGGCCCTGGGTAGGCATAATGAGGATGGCTGGTATCCCAAGGTGACCCTGGCTGGTTGTTGCTGCTGACACCGCTGCCAGCCTGGTGCTCTTAGTCAACATTTGATAAAGAAAAAAATGATGCAGTGATGCTTGATACAGCCTGATAAGGAAGACCTCATTCAGGATGATTATATTAGCCAGCTGTTGCATTGCTTAGATACTGACAACTTACAGAGAGGCTTAATTTGGCTCGGGGTTTTAAGAGATCTTTCCAGAGTCATCTGGCTCCAGCGCAGGAATGCCATGCTAGAAGGGCATGGCAGAGCAGAGCTGCTTGACTCATAGCAACCAGGAAGCAAGGGGTGGGGGGAACAGTGCCAGAGAGGAAGCTAAGAAAGACCAGACTGAGACCCCAAGACTATATCTCCACAACCCACTCAGACACCCAAGTATGTGATCCACTAATCCCCTGAGTAGACCGCAAAGCCAGTCAAGTTGATACTCTGCCCTAGCAGCTATCACCATTGAGAGGTACAGGAACTATCACAGGGGGGGTCCTATAACTGGGGGAGAGAGATTGGGCTCAACTCCAAACACAGCATGAGCTGGTAAGGATTTACAACCAAGGAGCAATAGGTGGGGGTCAGTGGATGAAAATTACTCAGCAGAAACATCAGGAGTGGGGGTTCTGACTAACTCACCTGACAGGATTCCTGCTAAAGACAGAGCAAAATGATCAGACATCAACTGGGCCACTCTGCAGGAGGAGGAACTAGTCAGATATGGAGGAGATCAGATGTCAGGTGGGGGTTATGGCTCCACTGACTTAGGACTTTTTGCTAAAATCTGATCTTATGAGGAAGTGTATAGAGGGGCCTAGCAGAAGATTGAGAAGCCTGACTCAAGCTGAGCTAAGCAAAGAACCTTTGCCACACCCTCAACATTTTGTCCCTTGCAAGCCCCTGTGACAGGATGAAGCACCTCTGGGAAGAGGATAGCTTTCCAAAAGCCACTTCCAACACCAGCAAATGAACAGTGTGTTAGGTGCAGAAATATTACCAGAGGAGGGCAGAATACAGGACAAATGAGTACCAAGGGGAAGGTCTTTGAGGCAACAGTTCCTCCCTGGGGATGAGGTTGGGGGATCTGGAGAAGCATGTTTCTGTCAGCCCGTGTGTGTGTGTGTGTGTGTGTGTGTGTGTGTGTGTGTGTGTGTGTGTGTGTGCCAGGGAGGTCAAAAGCCAGCAGGAGCCTCAGAAAAGGATTAAGTTCTTGCTCTTCCCTGCCTTGTTGCTTGGCTTTGACCATAAAAATAAAAAGGAATAAAGAAAGTTGGCAGCCACCTCAGATCCCACCATGTGCTTCTGTGACAACTTAGCTCTCCTTTGTCTAGATCAGCCTGGACAGGTCAAGTGACTTCTCCAGGCTCACAGTACAAGTTGGGGAGTCGTCCCTGGAGCCTAAGTCTGTCTGATGCGAAGCCTATGGTTTTTTCACATCATCTGGGGCAGGGGAGGGGACTTGCTGGGTAGGGCTGGAAAGTTCTAAAATATTCCAGAGCACAGCTAGTGCTGAGAGACTGGTACCTCAGGAGCAATCAGAGCCACACCCAGCAGTTTTCACTCCCTTTACACAAGGTATCATTCCTCCTTCTGCCACCAACCACAGGAAAAATTGCTGTCGAGCATGGGTAGAGAAGGATCCCTGATATGATGGTAGCAACTCTGGCCAAACTCAGGTTGTTCTGTTTGCTGTGTTTGTAGGGGAGCAGGGACGAATCAGGGGTGACTGTTTGGAATTGGACCCAGGAGGCAGGGTGTAAGGAGGAAGAGGGAAGACAGAATAGTTGTTGGGGTTGGGATGGGCCTATCTTTTCTTCTGGGGTCATAGGACCTGGTGGCATTGGGGCTCCAGCACTGGGGAAGTGGGGAGCTGGGTATTGCAGAGGTCCCAGCATCTGGGCCTGGGCAGGGATCTCACTGGACACATGAGGGAAGAAGGTGAGGCTGGCTTTCAGAATGAAGACAGGCTCAAGAGGCAGAGCCAACGGACTTGTGTGGAGGCCTGTGCCATAGGGTAAGGGTCACCCCTCGTGACCTAGGGATGGCTCCACCGTGGCTTCAGCTGGTCTATAGCACCCAATAACCACCAGACCCCATCTGAGAAGACATCACCCTTTCACAAGCTGAGTTTTATTCTTTAGGAGGACGAAGTTGAGAAAATGACCTAGGGATCACGAGGGACTTATAACAATCAAATCCAGAAACTAAATGTTTGCCAAGGGAAGAACAAAACTTCATAGTTTCTATTTGTCCTAATGGAGACATCAACTAATTCCTCTATTTATTTTCTTAGAAAGACAAGCAAGATCAATTCATCCCCTTTCTTCACTTGTTCTGAGTTGTCCCTTGCCAAAAAGGGATCTGAGGACCATTGTTCACTTAGTGGGTGCCACCTGCATGCATCAAGGGTTTGCAGCTACAAGAGACTCACACTCTTCTTCGTGCATTTGACTGATGAGGAAACGGAGGCGCAGAAGGGTTACGACAGTCCGCTGAGGTCTGTAGCTCCAGAGAGAGAGAGAGAGAGAGAGAGGCAGGCCCAGGCTGCTGTGCCCTCCCCCCACTTCCAGCATTCCCTTTCCTCTGTATACTCCCCTCAATCTGGGCTTGCCATGGTAACTAAGCCTCCTCCAGTGTGGGAAGCAGTTACCTAGCAACTCCCCATAACCAGGTCATAGCTGGGGCAGGGAGACACCACGTGCTGCTGCCTGCCCTAGGGAATTCAGATGTGTGCAAATGGGACTGCCGCAAACCACCCTGTGTAGAGCCCTTCCTGGGCACGCCTGGGTAGGTTGGTGAATAGGGAGTCTCATGCCAGCCAGGGTCGGGGCCTTGCTGGGACAATGGCACAGCTCTGGTTGGCTGGGAGCTCCATCCCCCAGCAGCCACAAGGCCTCCCTGTGTGCAGTGCTGGTGTCTGAACAGCACGGGCCCTGACCCCTTTGGCCTCCTGACCTATTGGTTGCAGGCACTGTAGTGGAAAGCTGATGGAATGGCCTGTGTGTAGTTGTCTGCACTTGGGGAGGGAAAGCTGGGATTGTGCTCCTCACACTGCTTCTGTGTTCCTTGATTACCTTGAGATGTGTTTGTGGCTATAAACCAAGTGGCTCGTGGCTCTTCCTCTAATATTCTCCTACCTGGGTCTTTTTTTTTTGGGGTAGAATAGATTTATTGGGGGAAAGAAAGCTCCTATCTGAGAGAAGAACAGGAGGGGGTCCCAACTTGGTGGTCCCCCTCCTACCTGGGTCTTGATAGCCATCCCCCACCGCACCCCCACTGGCTACTCCTCTAGAAGCAGCATGCCTTCCTTGGTTGCCTAGGTTCTGCCCCTGCAGCACTCTAACCTGAGTCTGGGCCTGTTGAGCTGGGTTTTTCCTGGAGCCAGGTGGCTCGTGCAGGGTATGCAATTGCCTTGCCTTTGGGACTGCTGCTGGAGAGTTCTGGAAAAGATTTTCTCACTAGTGACAGGTGGGAGGGATTTTGCCTCTTCTTCATTAGTATGTCACATCTGCAGGTGACATCTGGAATGATAACAACCATGAGAAGTGACACACTGATGCTTGGAGGATGGCACCTGCAGAGCCACTGACAGGAAGCTGGGCTCTGTCCCAGCCCTAAACTTGTTGGGGTGCGGGATCATAAACCTCTCGTGGTTTAGGATACTTTGGGTCAAGCCTCCATTTTCTCTTTGAAGGCTCACTTCCCACTAGTCAGGACAAGTCTTCATATTACAGGTGAAGGATGCAAAGGAAACATATTTGAATAAATAGAAGCTTCAGCTCCCAGATCCTTTATCTCATGGATTGGGACTAAAATCCACCTGCAGCTGCATGCCCAGCTGAATAGGCCTCCCCCTGGGCAGCCTGGAAGCTTCCCTGTATTCGCACTCCTGGGACATTCCAGCCAGGCAGGCGCATGCACATGCGTGCTGGGGCAGGTGCCCCTCTGCACGGGAAGCATGTTGTGTGCATCTCTTCAGTGATGTCATGTTGGTAGCTTGCAGTCAGCCGTGGTAGGAGTTGCTCTTTTAAATGGAGATTTTCTGTTTTTAGAGCAGGTGTGGGTATCCAGCAAAATGGAACAGAGAGTACGGAGAGCTCCCATATACTTCCTTCCTTGTATATAGAGGCCTAGATAGCCTCTTCCACTGCCAGTCTTAAGTCAGGGCGGTAAGTTTGTGTTTTATCCTGAGAATTGAACTTAGAACTTTGTACTTGCCAGGCAGGTGCTATGCCACTGAGTTATACCCTGGCAGGGTGGTATATTGTTCTAAAGGTGATCCTGAGCTGATATATCAGCCACCCAAGATTTAGACATCAATTGTTTATGTTAAAGTTTGTTCTTGGTGTTTCACATTGTATGAGTTTTTGAAAAATAACCAGGCATGGTGTTACATACCTATCATCCTAGCACACAGAAGGCTGAGGCAGGAGGATCACTGTGAGTTTGAGATCAACTTGTGCTATATGGTGAATTCAAGGATAGCTTGGCTATGAGACCCTTCTCAAAAACATCAACCCAGATAAAAATGAAAACAAAAAAAAAAGAAAAGAAAAAAGTATAGTAATATGTACCCATCATTATATACTATACAGACTAGTTTCAGAGCCCCTGTGCTGTGCCTGTTCTTCCCTCCTTCTACCCTAATCCCTGCCAGCCTCTGAGCTTCATACCATCTTTGTACTCTTTCCTTTTCTAGAATGTCATGTTGGAATCATACGATGTGTAGCCTTTTCAGACTGGCTTCTTTCACTTAGTACCATGCATATAAAACTCCTTTGTGTCTTTCCATGGCTTGATAGTTCATTTAAAAAGAATGAATAATATACTCTACTGCCTACATGTAAAATAGGTGTTTTAAAATTATTATTATTATTATTATTATTTTGGGACAAGGTCTCGCTATGCAGCTTGGACTCATAGTGATCCTTCTGCTTCAGCCATCCCAGCACTAGGATTATAGGCCTGCACCACCACGCCCAGAGCTATCTCCTTGGATCCACGTTAAAAACAGTTTGCTTGTCTGTTTAGGAGTTCTGAATGCCTAAGACACGCTAAAACATCAGTGTAGTGTTTTGTGTTTTCAATTCCTTTGAATAAATAACAAGGAATATGATTGCTGGGTCCAATTGCAAAAGTAAGTTTAGTTTTATAAGAAACTAACAAAATGCCCTCCCAGGTAGCTGTACCACTTTGCATTCTCACCATCAGGGAATGCACCTTCCTGCTGCTTGACGTCTTTATCGCAGTTGCTCAATCAGAACTTTAGATTTCGGGCAGGGGACTTATCTCACTGTGGAGTTATTGCTTGTTGATTTAATTTGCAATTCTCTAAATACATAGGATGCTGAATACCTGAGTGTCTTCTCGTAAGCTTATTTATTGTTTATATAGTTTCTTCAGTGAGATGTCTGCTCAGGACTTTTGGCCATTGCAAAACCTGATTGTTCATCCTCCTCTCATTGACCTTTTTTTTGGTATGGGGAATCAACCTTTGACCTTGAGCTTGCCAGGCAGGTGATCTACCACTGAATTATATCCCTGGCCCCCTATCATTGGTTTTTAAGAGTCCTTGATACACTTTGGACTAATAGACTTTTATAAGATTTGTCGAGCTGAGCATGGTGGCGCATGCCTATAATCCCAGCGCTTGGGATCAATAAATCACTGACTATACAACAGGGTTCTGAATGCTGGAATGGCAGAACAAGATCAGCCATGAACCGGGGATGGTTTCCAGAGACCACCATCAGCCTTGTGCTAGGCATTTCAATGTAACAGTTGTCTTCGTGCTGCCCAGTCAGGTAGCCACTAGTCACATGCGCCTCTGTGTCTCTTTCACTTGCTCACATTATCCATCTTTCCAGTAATCAGCAGTCACATGCAGCTTCCACTGAGCAGATATGGAACTTTTCCATTGTTGCAGAATCTTGGAGAGCGCTGTTCTAGATAAAAAGTGGGAGAGAGACACTAGAGGCAAAAGGAACAAAACATGGAAGACTCAGGTCAGAGGCAATGTGACTCATTCTGGTCCCACAGATAGTTCAGAGGTACTGAAGGAGAGAATGCTGGGGAGCAGAGATGTGACTGAACAAACAGGTAGCTGTCAGGTCAGGAAATGCCTTTAGTGCCATGCTAAGGAGTTTAAGTCCCAGCCTGAAAGCTGTGGGGAGCCCCTGAAGGATTTGAATAAGAGCCTGATGTCATTCTCTCTGCATGCTAATAAGAGCTCTCTGGCAGCCATGGAGGAGGCCAGCCAGGAGGCCCATTGCGGAGACTATTGTAGTCACCTAGGAGAGAAGTGAGAGAGGTATAAAATGGGGCTATGACTGAGGCAGACACTGAAGGGACAGAGTACAGTCATGAGAAAGACCCCTGTGTTGGGAGTGGTTTGTAAATATGTGTTGACTTAGCGGATAAATTGCAGCAGTGGCCACACTGTACCTCTGGGAACACCGCACACTGCTGGGGGTCCCTGCATGCTACCTACTGTACACATAAAAGGAGCATGGGTGTACTTTTCAGCTGAAGGAGAAAAGGGCTCCAGGGAAAGAACAGATATGAGAGAGATGGGCAGGGAGATTCACGTGCCCTGTTCTGTTTGATAAGAAGGAACTTGGCTGCAAAGAGAACAAGCTGCTTGTAGAAGACAGCTAGGAACCTGGCCCAAGCAGCACACTCCAGAACTGGGTGCCTATCTTCTCCAGCCTACCCTTCCTCAATCTCCTTTTTGAGGGTATTTTTTGAGATAGGGTCTTGCTGTGTAATTCAGGCTGGTCCTGAACTCACTAAGTTGCCTAAGCTGGCCTTAAATTCTCAATGATACTCCTACCTCAGCCTGCAGAGTGCTGAGATTGCAGGCATGTGCCACCATGCCTGGCCTTCAATCTCCTTGCCATGAGGGTCACAGCATGAATCTGGATTCTAAAGAATTGGTCAAATCACTAGCAGGGAAATGTGATGTAGAATAGATGTACAGCACCAAGAAAGACTGTCAGCAGGGGATGAGTGGGTACCAGACCTGCAAGCTTACTGGTATCTGAATACATGAGAGGTACCAGTCTCCCTCTCTTGGACTCTCATAAGTACCTAGAGGGGAACTGACAGCCAGTGGTGAAAGCAACTATCACATGGACACTGTGTTAATATCACCATGCTTGCATCTAGGGGTCTGTAATGAATGAATAGATGAGAGGAGGCAGGCTTCACTTGTTTATTCATTAGACATTAGACATATTTATTGAGCATCTGTGTGCCATGCAGTGTGAGATGCTGGGCATACAAAGGTTTACAAAACACAGTCTGATAGTCACATGACTCAGGGGGCAAGTACGGAGAGTAACACAGTTGCCTGTGGGTGGCCTGAGGGTGGTGTTCCTATGGCAATGAAGTGGAAGAACCTGAGAAGTATTTTTAAGAGAACTGAGGCAATAAAGATGTTTCCCACACCCTATGCTATAGTATAGCTAGACAGCCATGTTACCTATAGCAAATATTTTGATTGTTCCTTTTCATCCCTGATGTGGGCTGTTTCGCTTTGGGTTAGGAGAGCTTATTTTTTTCTCCTGAGATGGAATTTGGGTATTTCCCCAAGGCTGGCCTTGAACTCTTGGGCTGAGGTGGTTTCCAGCCTCGATTTTCTGAGCAGCTGGGACTACAGGCAGGCACCAGCAAGTTAGCAGAGAGTCACAGACACACCTGCCTTTGACTCACTTCGATCCCCATATGATGGGCCTCAATTTTATGTTTAAAGATTTCCTGAGAAAGCATTCACAACTCCTTTGGTAACTTCTGCTCATGTTCAAAATACATAGTCACTATCAGAAAGTTCTGGCTTGTGTTTCATCTGAATATCTGCTACTTGAAGTTTTTGATTCCTGGTGGTGATAAAGATGGGAAATCATGGGCTATTAAATATGAATGATGTCATGATGACAGTTGTCAATTGTGTCTGTCCCAAAGCCAAAGTGATCTCTTCATCAGTGACAGAGGAATGACTGAACATCCCAGAAAAGGAATCCAATTAGATGTGTGTAGCTGTTCTTTGCTCTCGAAGCTCCTGGTGTGGGCCTGGGAGCAGTACTTGGGAACTGGTTATGAATTTGGGATCAAATTGGCAGCTGCACTTTTTTTTTTTTTTTTAGCATGATCCCCAGGCAATTCTTAGGCACTTGAAGATTTGAGAAGCAGCCACTTTAGCTCATTGTGAGGCTGTCTAAAAGTGGGTGGGCAGTGGCAGGTACCAGATAGTTGACATGCAGGGAGCCTTGGCAGGCAGTTAGGAGAGCCCAACTGGTCCAACCGGAACTGGTTTTTCTCTGGAAATTCCCTGCCCTGAAGCCACTAAGACCACTGCAGCCCAAATCAGAGGCAATGTGCTGGTTGCGTGGCCAGTGAGAGGCACTGGATGAATGCCCCCTTGCCACTTAGATGCTGACAGCAGAAACTGGGGTAGAGATAGGGGTAGGGGAGCAGTCCCTCATGTACCACCCACCACCACACAGCAGCAGCAGAGGTCTAGGAGGATTGAGCTTGCACCCTGTCCAGCCCAGTGTGAAGAGTTTGGTCTGGTCTTTTTAGCTTAGTCTCTAAGTGTTCTGCTCAGTGTGGTGACTTGTGTGACTTTCTCCTGTGTCCTTTGGAATTGAACCATGCTGATGGCATGCAAGGCAGTTTTAGCACCTCAACCTACAACACTCCTACACACTCCCACAATGGTCCTTGCTAGACAGGGTGCCTGGCTCCAGGCATTCCGAGGTCCTGCTTGTGCCGCCCACCTGGATGGTCAGCCTGTGCAGCCCAAGGACCCTTACACAGAGACACCAAGGACAGCCCAGCTAAACAATGCCACTGCTGCGTTACTGCCTCCTAGCAAAGTGTTCCCAGGCACAAGAACCAGACCAGAAGCGAATCATTTGTCTCTGTCTTAACCGGGGCTGGTCCTCCCACAGAACCTGACAAATGGATGAAGTTGGTGGGCCGTTTAAAGCATATGGTTTGCAAATACTGTCAAATCAACATTACTTTGGGCTTTTATGTACTGCAATGTTTTACCTCACACCTCACACCAAGCTAGCTGATGAGGTCCTCTGTGCCTTGGCCCCCATCCCCCCCCTTCTTTCTCCACGCATGAATTTTTGCTCCTTGCCCTGCTCCAGTCTCCCCCCCAACCCCCTTCTATTTTACTGGTGGCCCAGGGCCTTATTGCACCTGTCCTCACTGCCCCTCTTGACCTCTTTCTCCCTTCCTCCCTCTGCCTCTCCCAGGCTCAGAGAGCCGCTGAAACGTTCACCTCTTCTCTTCTCCCTGCCTTTGCCTTCAAAGGCCGCAGCCACTCCCAACTTACTCTCTGCTTCCCCAGCTGCTTCCAGGCTATTTTCCCTTCCCTCCCAGTCCCCACTATGGAGCTCTTTCTTCCCCTTGGTCTCTAACATGAACACAAGGATCAGAGAACTGTAGAATCAGAGTCACAAGGGACAGAGCCAGCTTTACAGTGGCAGTCCCTTCTGAGTCAGAAGCGTTCTTCTATCATGTATACTAATGGCTGCTCCTCTGTTCCTTGCTACAGCAGGAAGGGCTGGGAGAAGGGGCAAAAGGCTTAGGGCCCCCACCATGCATCCTCACCAACACCGCCCCAACCTTTTTTCTCTCGTCTCAGCACACACATGTATGCACAAGTGTGCACACATGTACAGGCATGCACCCCCACACACTCCTTCAAAGAGTATCCCATGGAAATGTGTGTCCCTAGGCTCTGCTAGGCACAGAGCTTCCTCTCCAGGTCCTTGCTGCTCTCTTCTCAGGCTGAGCTGTGTTTTGCGTGCCCAGCTTTGGCACGAGGACGCACCGTTGTTGTTTCATGTGTAAAGGAAGGACAGTGGCAGTGGGGTTCCTCTTCCCAGGGACAACTCTTAGAAGTGAGGAGGCCAGCAGTGTTTCAGCAGTCCTATGGATCAGGAAGCTCTTTTCAAGCCAGCTGTTGCCCTAGGTCACACTCAACCTATCAATCCATCTATTGATCCATAGTCAAGGCTCTTGGCTTCTCTCTGCCACTGGTCAATAAAGCTTCAAGCATAGGAAATCAAGAGAAAAAAATGAACAGAGCCCTACAGAGACACCCTCGAAGCTGTCAAACAATGACTCTAACATTCTGCATTTTCAGCCAGTGCTTCTCCAAACACTTGAAAGAATCCAGGATGCTGCTTTCCTCGTAGCTGGAGAAACAGGGTTATAGCCAAGTAGGCCCCAGGGGATCTGTAAAAAAAAAAATCCACTCCCCTTGCTTCCAGGCCCTTGGCACCTGTTGGAGGCATCTCCATTTCTGTTTCTCCATGTTAGAGACACTCTCTCCTGTCTGCCACAGGGAAAAAAAGATGGCTACCCAAGGAGCGTTTGCTGGTGACCGTGGCTGGGAACCCAGGCTTGCTGTGGCAGGGACTGCCTTGCGATGTTGCTGCTGCAGTCCTTGCCCTGCTCACTTCCTGCTCAGACTCGCTTGGTGCCTGTGGGCCTGGATGGGCTGCACCTTAATTCTAAATGCAGTGGCGGAGAATGGCGGTGAGCTGCCCTGTGAGCCCTCCAGGTGTGTGGGTATGCAGGTGAGCCCCAACAGGCCCTGCCGCGTCCAGCCCCTCCCTGCCGTTCTTTGGCTGTGGCAGGGGTGTGGTCTCTGCTTAGCTGCTCTCTGGGAAAACTCCCAAGCCAGAGAGTAAGTGGGGAGAGACCAAGGGCAAAAAAGTTCTGTATCGTCCCCCTGCCTATGCTTCCCACTTCCCCCACTGCCTTCTGCATAGCCCTAAGAGGAGCAGATAAAGACAGCTGAATATCTTTCTCCACCTGTGTTCCTTTTCAGATCAATTAATTAACCAATCCCATTGTCAATAAATACTATTATAAAATGTGTGCGCACATAGGTGTACTTATAGATGCTATTTGGAACCAGCAGGCATGTACTTGCACACCTGTAGGATCAAGCATGTGGATGTAGTCGTGGGGTCCAGCTCTTGCTCCCCCTCTTATGGGCAGCTTCAGACAAAAAGCCCTGGACCCCGAAGTGCTCATCTCATCATGGCAGCCACGTAGTTGGCCGGGAAGAGGCCCAGTTTGTTGTTCAGCAGGCCGGTCCACCAGGTGGGGTGGGAGCTATCCAGGACCTCGACCACCTCTCCAGTGCGGAATCCCAGCTCGTCCTCCTCGAGGGCTTCGAAGTCGTACAGTGCTCTGGCCCACCGCACACGCTGTTGGAAGAACACAGAGAAGCTCCGTTGAGCTGTGGCTGGCCCAGGGGACATCAGGGATCTCAGGACTCCCCTCAACCTGGCGTGCATGGCCCAAGCATGAAAGTACTAGAGCTCCCTGGCTGCTGCTTTTGCTGCTTTTTCTTTGTTGTTTTTTTTTTGTTGTTGTTGTTGTTGTTTTTCCTTTAGTACAGTACCAGAGATTGAACCCAAGATCTTCCCACTGAGCAACATAGATCTTTCTTTCATTTTTTTTAATGGTGAGACAGCATCTCATTAAGTTGCTAAAGTGCCCTGACTGGGCTCGAACTTGAGATTCTGCTGCCTCAGTCTCCCAGAATGCTGAGATTATAGGCATTTGCCACTACTACCAGCTCCTAGTTTCCTTCTTGAGACCTGGGGCTTTTGTTTTGTGTATGCTGTTTGTGTATGCTAAGATCAAAACCAGGGCTTCTTGTATGCTAGGCAAACCCTCTACCACGGAGCTGCATCCCAGCCCCAGGATTGAGAAATTGCACTGACAGCGGTGTTTCTTTCTAAGGTCTCAAGGGAATCCCCAAGATCTCCTGTCTACATCAAAGGTGCTATTTTTATTTTCTTCAGGTGACAAGCAGAATGGCAACATGCCCAAAAGAACATCCTTTGAGTTTAGTTTGATCAAGTCCCTAGTCAAGATGGATGACAAGGATAAAGGCCACCAATCTCCCGCTGCCAGAACTAGACACAGGATATATGAGAACAGGACCAGGCTGACAGCCAGACTGAGCACAACAGCCTGGCGTGGGCTGCCTGCTCCCCTCCCTGGCTCGCAAGGCCCACTTACCCCCACCGCTTGGAGCTGGACCGGGTCTGTGTGTCTCCGGTGCATGAGCGCAGCACTCATCTCGCTGCCCACGCCCGGGCCGCAGTGCCCGTCGTTGCTGTCCAGGCTGCTTCCACGGCGGTCCTAAAGACACGTGACAGACAGCCCATCACCCTACTACCAGGAGAGTTTCCCACAGGCCCCCCACAAGTGTTGGCTGATGGAGAGGAGGGGAGGGAGGATGAAGGGACTTAGACTCTAAAGACAAAGGTGACAGGGCTTCATACATTTAGTTAAAGACATACTAAGGGAAGTCTCATGCCCCCTTGTCAGAGGCATGTAATAAATGTGTAAGTTCTTTTTTCTGGCTTTAAGGAAAGAAAAGCTGTGGAGATAGCTCAGTGGCATGAGTGCCTGCCTGGCAAGTGCAAGGTCCTGAGTTCAATTCTTGGTATTCCACCCCCAAAAAGGAGAAGTATTTACAAGGTACTTACCTTGTGCCCCTGCTCCCTGCAGCTTTCTTTGAAGGGGCCCCTGTACATGTGAAAGTGAGCAGCCAGAGAATGGAGAGGTCTGCCTGGGTAAGTCAGGGCAGGCCTCAAAGAGAAGGTGGTACCTGAACTCCAGCTTAAAAGAGAAAGCTGTCTGGCTAGGGGTGGTGGAGCATGCCTATAATCCCAGCACTCTGGGAAGCTGAGGAAGGACAGAAAATTCAAGCCTAGCCTGGGCAATTTAACAACTTATTGAAATCCTGTCTCAAAATTAAAAAAAAAAAGAATATATATATATAATTATATATAACTTTATATACATAATTATATATATAATTATATATAATTTTATATATATATATTCTGGGGATGCAGCTCAGGGCAAAGATCCTGCATTCAACTCTGGCACTAAACATACACAAACACTTAGTATGTTGATGGGCAGAACTAGGCAGGAAAGTACTCTTTCAGGAAGAGGGGGCATCTTATAAAGCGCAGTGAGCCATTCCAGTAACAAAAGGTGCTGCTGAGATTTGTTTCTGTGTGTGTGGAAGGGCCAGGTGGCAGGAAATGAGGCTGGGGGAGTAGATATCAGCAGCTCACAAAGACTTTGCACACCCTGCTAAGGAATTTAGGGATCATGTTATTGGGCTCTATTGTCCATCTCAGCAAGCTGTCTGAAATCCCATCTGGAGCTTGCAGGAGATAAATAAAATAAATATATAAGCAAGGCTCCATTGTGGGCGTTAATCCTTTTTTTCTTCTGCACCTTCAGATCTCCACAGCCAGGTGGGTTAAGGGGCATAAACAGATATGGAGTTCTGCTGATTGGAAAACGAAGCAACTATTCATTGAGTCCTCAGACTCTGTGTGTGTGTGTGTGTGTGTGTACACACACTTATGCGTGCATGGACACGCGCGCGTGTATTTAGTCAGGGACTCACTTCGTTCATAGATACTTATTTACAAAGAGCACTTTCTATTTTAGGAGGGGAGGGTACAGGATCTTTTTAATGAACTCTATAAGACCCCATGAGACCCCGCCAACCCTGAGGTGTTGCTCCCCTCCTGCGAGCTTCGGGGAGGGTAGAGTCTCCTTCCCAGCTCACCAGGGACCACTTCATTCTTTGCAGATACCTGGCTAAAATGCTGATGTTGCAAGTACCGCTGCTGAGGTAGCGGTTGCAGAGCCGGGGTGAAGGGCTGGGGCAGCTGCTGGTGCTGGTGGCCCTGGGAGGGAGGCGGAGGTGGGTGATCTGACAGCTTCCGGTTCATCGCCGGCCGGACTTCTTCTCCCACTGCTCCACTGAGGTGTGGGCTGCCCTGGAGCCTCCTGTCCAAACTGTTACCCCAGTGACCCTGGGGGAGAGAATAGAGATGATGATGCAGACCATCCTCCCCCTAAACCCCCTACCCCCTGCCCCCAACCCCGTCGCAGCTTCTAGACCTCCCTCACTATCTTCGCAAACAACAGAAGGGAGAGCTTCTGGTGAGGGTAGGAGAGCTCAAAGGGAATCGCTGGTTCGGACCCTGACATTGTCGAAAGTGGCCTCTGCATTTTCAGAGTTTTCTTAGTTTTTGGAGTTCTGGTGCCTGGTCGAGAGACACTTTCCATGTGGGACCCATTCAGTCCATTTCTAGTGGCTTTGTTTTTTCTCTGTGTAATCAAGCTGAAATATTCCATTTCATTGACACAATGCCACCCCTCCTTATCACATTGCCACACTGCTAGACATCCTGCCCTCCAGATAAGCTCTGCTGTTGACTTTGCATGATTTTGAGCTGTCATTTATAGCCTGGTGATAGAGACCCCAACAGCAACATTCTGGCAGCACCATGGAAACCAAGCCTGCCACTGGGCATGTTGGGAAGGGGCAAGGCTTTTGTATTTCCTACTGAGACAACTTGAGAACCAGAAATACTTTATTGTTATTTTTATTTAACAAATAACTACACGAAGCCCTGGGCTTAGTACATGCCAGCACTTTACAAATATTAACTCATTTAATCCAGTTTAATGCAATTCTCTATTGCCTCTCTTATCTTTAAATGCACATCCTAGTAAATTAATACCTCTGTCCATTTCCTGGCTAAAATAATTCACAAAGTTCTGTTAGCTTTTGTTTTCCTTTCTTCCTGTGTTCCTCCTCTGACTGCAATAATTTCTCAGTGTTCAAAACAGCTAGCGGCTTGGAAGGAAGGATTTCCTTTTCTTCCCCAAAGCTCTTCAAATAACCTGTTCCTAGGAACGGGTTCCAACTAGTCTAGCCAAGGCTTCTTCTGATGACACTTGTCTCTTATAACCAAGTTTTTCCTTTGTGCACACATGCGCGGATATTCACCTATAGGAGACAGATTACCACTCCCTTGCTGCCTACTGTGAACCAGGTTCTGCAGCAGAGCAGTGCCTACATTATATTTAATCCCTGTGCGAGCCCAGGGAAGGAGCTGTTATTATTCTCTCTATTCTGTGGACAAGAAAACTGATACTCAGAAAGGTTTCTTAACTTCAGTAAGTAGTATAGGTACTTACTGATTGAATCTGAGTTTAATCTGATGCATTTCTTTTTCTTTTTTTACCTTCTACATTTTTTGGGATGCATTTCTTTTTTTAATTTTTAAAAAACCTTTTTTACTTATTCATGTATTTGGTACAGGGACTTTGATGCAGCTTGGACTTGTAGTGATCCTCCTGTCCCAGCCTCCTCAGTGCTGGGATTACAGGCGTGTGCCACCATGCCCAGTTTTGGTGCTGGAATGGCATGCAGTACTGGGGATCAAACCCAACTCCTGGCAATTGCCAGGCGGGTGCTTAGACCAGGGAGCTAGCTCGTTAGGCCCTTGGGATACATTTCTATTGAATAATACTGTATTACCAACAATTCCAAGAGCAAGACTTCCAGGACTGGTTTTCCCTTACAATGTCCCACTGATTCTAGCTCAAGGCTGTCACAAAGCTTTTGTCATCCTGGCCTGTTGACTGACTCTGTTTATACCCTGAATTCCATCCTTGGACAGCTCCTGAGCTGGGGGCTGAAAACAGTGATGAGGCAATGTTTAAGCAGTGTGATCAGAGATGATATAGGAGATAGGAGTGTATTATATTCTTTTACCTTCATAACTTCCTGTGATATGATGCATTCTTATCCCCATTTTATGAATGAGAAAATTAGGAATCAGAGAACATTCCAAAGTTTCACAGCTAGGAAATGTGAGGTCAGGATTAAAGCTGAGCCCTGACTTCAGAGTTATTTGGCCTTTGAGAATGCTCAGCGGTCCTGCCCATCACACGCATTTTCTTGGTGATTTGTGGGGAAATTCACACTGCCTGAAATCTCTAGGTCAAAGGTGGTTTTTGGGCCAGAAGTGTACCTGATCTTCTCGGGTTCTATCCCTCAGGAAGATCTGCTTCTGTTTGGAGACGGAATTTGTCCTGTAGTAGTCCACCAGCTTATTTAGGGATGGAAACTTCTCAGTCCACAGGAAGTAATTACCCTTGTTGTCTCGCATGACCTTGAAGTGCTGGACGTCATCATCATGTCTAGAGAGATCAAGGCAAATCCAAGCTGTGTGTTATATAGTAGCGATGTCCCTGCTTCTGGCACTGTTTGCACCCAGGGACAGTAGTTTTCTTTGGGCAGGCATTGTAGATGTGGATAATTTGCCCATCACTGTTGGTCTAGCCAAGATTTAGCAGGAGGTTTGTGGGAGGGATCACTTGAGACTCTAGCTACATGAGTGGGATTTTTATACTAGCAGAAGGTAATCAGATGAGCTGGAATCTCTCTTGAAAAGTGGAGCCAACACTTATCAGAAAAAAAAATTCCAAATGCCTTAAAGACCAAGACATCAAAGACCTTTGGATAATGTTTATTTGAAGTATGGCAATACCTGAGTCCTGCACCACATTAAGGACTGGACAGTTGGAGGGCTTTTCAAACCCCTGTTATCTTTTTGTTATGAAGATATTATTTTGAATTGTCCTCTCTAAGTCCATAAGCTAGCACTAGCCACTGGGAATTCATGCTATCCCCTAGGGAAAATACATTTTTTCTCTACATAAAGAGGATTTCTTATTTTTAGTTTATATTTTGCATAAATAAGATTACAAAACATTTTGATATTTGGTGGGAGAAAAGACATTCTGTCAAATTGTAGAGTTCAACTGAGAAAGACTGTGGAGATTTTTTTTTTTTTTTGCCTTACTTGTTCATGTTACAGACAAAGATGCTGAGACCCAGAGAGATGCAAGGACTTAGTAAAGGTCACCATGAACGACTGGCAGAGTTGAGGCAAGAACCTTGGATCTCTGGTTCCAGTCCACTCAGCTTACCCTGTCATGCCATGTAGACATGCTAATTTCTTTTTGGTCAGCTCCTTTTAATCCTGGTTTGGAATCAAGTAATAGAGCACATTTGTACCAAGATTAGAGAAACTGGAATTGGATTTTATCCATCTAGAAAAGAGGAACTGGGCTTATTAGCTTGTTTTACTCTGTCACCCAGTCAATCTGTGTTGGATATAAATTTTATTTTTCAAACAGATATACATTTATATCTAAAGATACACAGGTGCTAAACACTCAGCACCATCTCTCAGTCGCAGAATGCACAGTGTGAAGCATTAACAATTTCGCTTTTGTACTCTTCAAGAATGGACACTGGAGGTACTCCTGGTGATCTGGGTTTTTTGGACAGAGAATGACCATCAACTCAAATCATGAGTGTCACCTGGAAAAGGGTATATGTAACTCAGGGCTCCAGATCCCAAAGCCTACTGTTTCAGACCCTTAACAAGGGCTAAGTAATAAAACCATGATGAATCTTAGTATTAAACCTATGACAGAAAGCAGATATAAAAATAAATGCAAATGACTTTGCTTTGGACTGTGTTATGCTATGCAGAAGACACAGAGAGATTATGGTAATAATCACACTAACAAGAGGCTGCAGCACGTCAACATCAGGGTGACTTTGGCAAAAATCAATGCTGACTGCTCTGTGGAATTCATTTCAATCAAGGAAATACAAATCTTAATCCCCAGCTGAAAAAGCCGGGATCATAGCCAGGCAAACCAAAGGCATAAGAGATGCCCATCAATCTAACAAATTGCTCAGTCCAGTTTATAATTGGGGTTCTCAAAAAACAAGTTCAATGTGCTAGTTTTACTAACAGAGCAAAATGTTATTAATTAAGACCTAATATATTTAGATTTTGTGACACTTTAATTTTGCCTTAAGCTAGTGCTTGCTGTCACCTAAGCTACAGAAAGGCAAGTTTCATTTCTGGAAAATTAAAAGTTTAAGCAAAATTATAATGGTAATAATGCTAAAAAGAGCAGGCTAGCCAAGTGAGGTAAAATGTGCCTTTAAAGTTTCTCAGGAGGCTGAGATAGAAGGATCTCGTTATATGTAAGTCCTTCCTCCCTATATTAAAAACTATCCATTCTTTCTAAATTGTAGTCACAGCTGGATTCTGTACTTGGAGCAGTAAAACTTCACACGTTTCAATATTGTTGAATAACCCACATCAGCATTTCCTGCCAATGAACTGTACAGGTTGTCAGGCCTTCTTGTCTGCTGTCAGCTCCATTTCTTGTACTTTCATATGTGGTCACCAAGTCTGACTCGCCACCCCTCATAGGCTGACCACATGCACTGTGTGCAGACCTCAGGCCTCTTAGCTTGGGGCTGTGTCATGTCTATGCCTAGACTGAGTCACTTCCTCCCTTGTGTTGCATAGGAGCAGCATTCTGCAGTTGCAGTCCCCGCACCTGGCCCTCCTCTGCCACGCTCTGTTGTTCTCGGTTTCACTGCACCAGAATGTTTTGAAGCCACCCTGCTTTGTGTTCAGCTATACAAACACCAAACAACAGCGACTTGGGATTTCTACTTTTTTCTGACCCTCCTGCTACAACTGCACATCAGTAGTCATAGAAAAGATTAAGATTTAAATCCCCAGATGAACATGGTCAAGCGGAGTTCCCTTTTCTTTGCTCCTCCCCTCCACCCTTCCACAAGTATGCCTTGATTGTCTATGCTTTGGCAGGCTCTGTGATGAGCATGAAGATGAAGTAGATGGAAATCCTTCCCTCCCGATGCACCTGGGTGAGAGGGGGAGGCAGATGAATGTACAGGTATAAACTTTTGGACACAAACCAATATATTAAGAGTTATGGATACACGTTTGGGGAAAGAAATAGGCAGCAGCACAGTTAGTAAGATGTCATTCTGCTTGGTCCCCTTAGTCATCATGCTTCTGATCCCTGTGACATGTTAGAGAAGTCACCTCCTGGCTCCAGCAATCTGGGCAGTTAGAGGCTGGGAAGGGTCAGGGTGTGTTGGGAATGGCCAGTACCTGACGGAGATGGAGAAGTCCCCTGGGGAGCTCTGACTGGCGCGGATGATGAAGAAACCAACCTCTTTGCCCATAAGTAAATTCTCTGCTTGGTGTCTTGAGAGGCCTTCGTGAAACCACCTACCAGGGAAGATAGGACAAGAGGATCATGACAAGATGTATGATGATGAAAGAAAAGTGAGAAGAGGTGGTTCTGGAAAGAGAGGCTGGGGACCTGTCCAGCCGGGAGCAGACAGGCCAACCTAAGGAGAAGGGTGGGGTAGGGATTCCAAGTGCCTTTTGAAACCCCAACAAAAGCTCCAGTAGTCTTCAGAAAAAGCCAGCACATGTCCCTCCTGACTCGCCCTCCTTTGTTGTTTCCCTCCAGGAGAATGCTCTCTTGAGCCTGGAAAACTTGAGTCATAGAAATGTGCCACTGCACCAAAACTGGGGCCGTGTGGGGGTGACTCACCGCGGGAAGCAGCCGCCTGCCCGCAGCTGTGTGAGGGAAGGCAAGGTACTGCAGGACAGACGATGCACTAGGAAGGCACCGCCACAGGCACCGGGGCCACCAGGGCAGCTGGCTGGGTAGCACCTGGGACACTTACTCCAGCCAAGACTTCAGTGGCCCAGAGGCTACCCCACACAGCACAGGAGGAGAATGACAGCCTGGGGGCTACCTGGGATGTGTGGAGTCCATGGGCACTGTGCTCAGGGTTCAGGTCAGAGGATGCCAGACACCCAGGGGATCACGTGCACACTAGGAGATGAGTCAGGCGGGCTGCGGTTGGTGAGGGGCATCTACACAGGTAGCTCCTGTGGCTTCCCTTGTGGACAATTCTTTAGGCGCCCCCACCTCCACCCCCTCCCCCAATCAAAACTGGAAAATCATCTTTACTACAGAAAAGAAGAAACAAGACTGGATTCGCCAAAGTGCCATATGGGCGGCAGGCTCCAGAACATTGTTGCATGCAGAGTGGTGGATGTGAAAAAGTCAAGCACTTATGCGGGGCCATGCAAAGAGTGGCCGCCGCCGCAGGCAGAAGGTCAGAAACCTCCCTCAACCACAGAAAAGCGTAATGAGTGTTTGCAGTCACTTGGTGGCCCAAGGTGGGGCAGTAGCACGCTGCTTCAAGGTGGTTGCACTAATTGCTGCCACCAGAAGGCTAATACATTGCCTTATTTTTCTTTCTTTCTCTTGTTGAGACAGGGTCTTATATAACACAGGGTGACCTTGTGCTCACTGTGTAACCCAAAGTGGCCTTGAACTTACAATCCTTCTGCCTCAGTCTCCCAAGTCTGGGACTACAGCAGCCAGAGCAAAAAACAAACAATCCCAAAACATTTCCCAAGAGGTAGCAGCAGCAGTTGGGAAGTCTTTAGAAAATATATTTGCTCTTAAACTGGAATTGGATAAGCGACTTTTTTCAAGACTTCCAAAGTATCCACACATCATGTTTCAATGTTCTGCATCATTATGAAACTACTTATTTGGCAGCTTTTGTTGAACGTCTATCATTGTGCCAGACCCTCTTCGAGGCACCAGTGGGAAGAACAGAGAAGCCACCCACAGTTAGGGACCTGGCATGGGGGGATATATAATAAACAACAGAATAATCAAATACATGATATGCCAGCGGATGATAGGTATAGTGGAGAAATGAACGCTAGGAGGAGGAACAGGGTGTGGGGGTTTGGGGAGTCATTTGCAATATATGATAAAGAAGACCTTGCTGAGAGGGAGCATTCTAAGCTTGAAGGAGGGTGGGGAGATGGAGAGGACACAGCAAAGGAGCCAAGGAGGAGCAGCCAGCAGAGTAGGACAACCATGGTGTAGGGCAGGAGGCAGGGTGGCCCTATGACAAGGCGACAATGGGTTCCCATGGGAAGGAGAGATTCCCAGGTCCTGCAGCCCGGAGAGAATAGCTAGGAATGGATCATTGAGACTTATAGTTCACCATGATCTTTGTGGGAAGGTTTAGAAAGAGTGCCGGGGTGTTCCAGAGAGAAGAGGAGGTGAGGAGCTGGAAGCACTAACCGCATAAGGAAATGAAGTGGGAGTCGGAAGGGATGGGGGATTAAGGGCTTCTTCTTCGCTGATTTATTTTTTTATTTTTGTAAATGGGAGGATTGCAGCATGTGTGCTCGCCAATGGGAAGGATCCAGCAGAAAGAGAAAGAGAGTGGATGTGAGAGAGGGGAGAGGAGAGAATTTCTGCTTGAAGCAGTGACAGCTCCTTCCAGACAGCTGCAGGAAGGCAGAGTGTCTGAACACAGTTGCAGGGGTGGTGGATGTGGCGGGGGTGGGAAACTGCAGGAAGAAGGAAAGTATCAACGGGCCAGGCCGAGGGACCTCTTCCTGCAGTGGGATGGGAGACAGCGGGAGGGGCGGGAAGCACAGGAAGGCAGGAATGAAGGGGTCATCCAGTCAGGATCATTCTTCTGGCTCAGTATTGGGTGACTGACAGCTGCGCTCTGCACCTCAGTGGCGTCATCATACCACGCTGGTTTTCTAGCAAACCTTTGCTCTTTAGGCTGGCCTCTGGCTCTGAGACAAGATTAGATTTCTATCTAAGCCTTGTGGTCAATTCTTGAGACTAACGAGACTCAATCTCGGTGTTTCATTTCCTCTTTCTGGAAGGAATTTCCTCCTTCCCCCTCCTGACTTCTCTCGCGGGGGCGAGCCTGCTTTAAGGAAGGAGCGAGTGTCCATCAGCCTATCTCTGGTTAAGACAGAAGGTAAGGTTGAAGAGTAAAGAAGTTCCTTGAAGCGCGGCTTTGGAGGTGGGGTGGCCAACAGCGCCCCCTTTGGAACTCTCAGAAGCTCTGCAACCGCAGTCATCATAGGTGATTTTAGTTTATGAACTTACTTTACAAAAACTCAAGATAGGTGAAACATGCACATGATAGAACTTCAAGAGGGAATGAAATGCAATGAAAATCTTCCACCTACCCCTGACCTTCTGCTGTGTGGTTCTGGAGACCCGGACAGGGGGTGGGGAGACCTCCAGAGACCATGAGTCTTGACAGTAACTTTGCTATGCTTCGATAATTTTAGTGATGACTGAAAAAAAGTTCGAGGAAACTGTGTGGGTAGAACAATCTCAGCAGGCTGGAAATACTTACTCAGGAAACTGGATGTCTATAAAATTTTTGGGCACATATCCCTCCTGACTCCCAAGCTCGGCCTTGAGCCACTCCTCTTGGTTACTTAAGATCTGCGGGAGAGAACCAGATAGAGATATCTCAGGGAGGACATTGAAAAAAGCAAGGGGAGGGGGCTTTAGGTCAAAGAATATCCTTTGGGATTTAGAGAAAGCTTTCTGGGGACATATTTAATGACAGCTGCTGTAGAAGTTACCTCATCAGGGTAGGGAGGAAAGCCACCCACTCATGTCACCAGAGCTGGTCCTTTCAGAACCAGTATGTAGGGGCTCCCCTGAATCCCTTTCTCCTTCTGTTTGGAAATTTCTTTGTTCCAGATCTTAGCAGTACCTTCAGTTTCTCATTTAGGAAGATGGTGGGAAGGCAAGAATGGGGTTTTCTTTTTCACATAACCAGGAAACTTTAGGAGATTTAATTTTTTTTCAAGCACATAGATTAAAATGTAGACATCCAAGTAGACCAGCTTTGAAAACAGTAGCTGTTTTTATTCACACTCTGCATTTCGCAAATAGTTGGGACAAGATTCAAGATACTTGGGATGCCTTCTGTAAACTTGCTTTTTCAGCCAGTAAAACCAAAAGTTTTATTCTGTTACTACATGGTTGTATCCTGACTGTTGCCCCGCAAGTTGTCACCTACCTCAGTTACCCATATTACTCACCACACTTGGTTCTAGGTAGCTTCTAGTTATTTCAGAAAGTGAGATTCACCGTTGAAAGAAAAATATTTGCCACCTCCACTGAGAATGTTTCTAATGTATGTGACATAGATCTGGACAATAATTCTTTTGGAGGGAGGGGAGTACCTGGAATCGAACTCAGGACTTCACACTTGCCAGGCAGGTGCTGCATAACTGAGCTAAACCCTGGTCCCCTGAACAAGTAGTTCTAAATAGGATGGAAAGCAGAACATGAATCTCAACAATATCAGTAAACTACTGAATGAAACTTCCAGGAGCCCCCCTACTTCTGGACTTTAAAAAATAATAACTTTTTTTTTTCTGTTTAAGCCATTTTTAGCTTCTGTTTCTTGTAGCTGAAAAGCCTTAATGGCTCAAAGTACTAAGATCAAGAGGAGAGCAGAAGATGGACAGGAAAGAGTACCTGGAAGAGAGGCTATCCACAAAGGCAATGAGTTATTCAGTGAAGTCAGGTGGCAAAGGAACCATTTCTAGCACACAAAGATGGCGCCTTCCAAGAACTCTGTCTCGGTGTGGCTAGAGTTTAGATTACGAAACCAGGAATAGGTAAAGGGGAAGCAGCACCCAGGGTTTTGAGATTCATGTTGAAGGCTTGAGATTTTTCTCTTGACCCTTAGGGGGAACCATGAAAATATTTGAAGCAGGGATATAGTAGTAAGGAGAGTAAAGAGTCTACTAGAATGTAGAGGAGCTGGAGGTGTGGTAAGGGACAGGAAAGGAACTAGAGGAAGATGAGTATAGCCCCTTGGACCAGTAGAGACGATGGAGCCAGGGCTGAGAGAAGGTGGGGACATATTTTAGAAGAATAAATGAACAAAACAGGTAGGATTTGGGGACCATTCTGGGGAGCCAAGGAAGAAGGAGATCCTGGGAGGAGCCTGGGTTTCTAGCTTAGGAGACTGAGTGGGTGGTGGTGGCTTTACTGAAATAGAAAGGAGCAGGAGGAGGAGCCGAAAGGACTCACGAACTTCAGATTGTACTTGGTTGAATTAGAGTTGAATTCAACTAAGAAGAGAAGTCCAATGAGCCGTTGATCTGTGTGCTGGACTCAGGAGAGAGGTGGGGGCCTGAGACGAGTCTGGAGTCATCCAGAATGGGTAGAGTTGGAATCCTGGGCCCCCAGGGGTTCCTTCTTCCCAGAGAGAAAGCTGGGAAGAGAATTACAGAGAGCTATGTGCATTTAGGAAGAAAAACAATGAGAGAAGGAGTGATGGCCTAGTTCTAACACCATTCCTGAGGTGGAAGAAAGCAGAGCGCATTGAGTGTGGAAAGAAAAGCCCTCATTTTTAGTTCGGCTTTGTCACTAGCTGCGGGATCCTGGAAAGGTGAATTAGCCATCTGGAAAACAGAAGAAAAAATAACCCCTAGTACTTCACAGAGCTGACGTGAGGGTCGAGGGAATCCTGGCACCGGAAAGTCCTTCTGAAAGCATAGATTCTTTTTAAAAATTATAATTCTGTCAGATATGATATCCTGGTAAGGGAGGACTCCTGCTCTGAAGGACACGGAAGGGATGATAAGTTCCTGAAAGCATAATGCACCTGTGTTTTGCATGTGCTCATTTGTTTTGAAGAAATAAAACTGCGTCCTCTATCTGAGTTTGAGAACTGCTGAAAACAGAAAACTTTATAGTTTCTTACATCATGTGTGGGTGACGGGGAAGCAGCATATACTGAAGGGGTGTCAGGGGAGCAGCATATCTAGGTCAAAGGAAGAACCAGGAAATGTAGCTGCAGTGCCTTACATCCTGCTGAGGAACATGTGGCCACTTCTCTCGGTGCCACCACTCCTGGATTTACAACTTTAACATCCCTTTCTCCCAAATGTGGTGTTAGGCCAGGGTAGCAAATGTCAAATCCAAAGGTGTGAAAGGGGCCATTTGGAAATTGGCTTATTATACTACCAACCTGCACTTTATAGTTTGTTCTCTGACCTGAACCAGCTGTAATTTGAGTAATCACAGCTCAGACCCACCTAACCACCTCCTTTAGAAACAGATTATCCCCTAATGCCAGCCATTTGTCTCCACCACCTGGTGGCTTGGTCTGCCTGCGATTGTATTTTCAGAGAGATGAATTTACAGGCTTTTTGTGGTGTGGAAAAGGCAAGGACTTAAGGAAAGAAAAAAAAAAAAAAAAGAGAGAAAGAAACCAACAACCCTCATTTTCTGTAAAGAAAAGTATCTGGGTGGGGTTGGGGGTTCCTCCCACCCAATGTCTGGAGCCCTGTGACTTCCTGTTCTTCTCATCTCTTCATCGATTCAGTTCTCCCTATCTCTTTAACCACCACATAAACCCGAGCAAGGAGTCCAGCTTAACCCTAAGAAGTCTTGTACTGAAATTGCTGTATCTTCTTAAAATGTTCCCTAGGAGAATAATTTTCTAGGTTACGTGGCCTGAGAATAAGTTAGATGTGGGAAGAGAAAGATCAAAAGTACATTTCGAAAAAAATTTAAAATTGGGTGGAATTACAGCTCTTAGAGGCATAGCAGAAATTTGAAGCATCAAAGAAGTTAATTACATAGGATTAACTCTTATTGCTTTGAGGTCACTGTTTGAGAAGAAAGAAATGGGGTTGAATTGGACACATTGCTGAAGTGGGTCGAAGTGGATGAGATCGAGAGATATTCTTCTAAGTGATCAGCTTTTTTTTTTTTTTTTTTTGGTGGCTGACTCAGCCCACCCTGGCGGGCAGGACAAGCACGGCATGGGGTGGCAGGATTTGAACCACGGTCCCTTTGCGATTGCTTAAGCTTGCTTAAACAGGCACTTTAGACTGCTGAGCTATCTTGCTGGCCCCAATCAGCAAATTTCGGCAGCAGATTCCAACATAAATCTGGTGCTGTGTATACCTACAGGTATGGAGGTTTGTGATAGGAACATGAAAAATTGGGTTCCTGACTTTATGAATGTTTCTCTCAGGAAAAGAAAGTTGAACTCATTTGGCAGGAGTTCCCTGTCCACAATCTTGTTTACCATCCTGTGCAGGTCAACACCTACTAAGCACCTGCAGTTTGCACCAGGTGCTGGGAATACAGAGATGAGTAAGCCCAGGGCTTGCATCTTGAGAACCTTATAGTCTGGAGAAATCAGTTGTCGGTTAGCTAGTCAGACCCCTTATTATACTTTTCGAATGAAGGTCTCCATTTACTGTTAGCACCAAAAGGCGAAGGAGACAAAGGGTACCCCAAAGTGAGCTGCTGGAGCATTTAAGAAGATGGCTTTTAAAATAACTATGAGAATCTCATGTGTTTTCTATCTCAGGATGGGAGGTGCCGATGCTGCTCTTGCAGCCAGGCAGCCATGACATAGGTATTAATGGCCATCATTTGACATTTGGGGAGCTCAGGCACACACTCTGCATTTTTATCTTTGCTGTTATAGCTATAATGGGCAGAATTTGAAAAGAGGGGAGGGGTAGAATTCTAAATGAGTGAGCACTCAGAAATGAAATTTGACAACTGAGAAAAATACATACTGGGTAAACTATTTGGGGCTATGACTTGTGTTAGATGCTGGGAAGACACAAAAATGCATGCTCTGCTCTCGGGGAGCTCACCAATAGAGAAAGCCACCACTCACTCATCCATCGAACACTGGGAAGGGCTGGCTTTCTGCTATTGGAGACACTGAGGCAGACACAGCCCCTGCTTTTACAGAAGTTAGGTGAGTGGTTAGCCAATGTGGAAGTGGGCAATTAGGAGTCCACAAGCTAAGGCACAGGGAGAGATGGACCATAGGGGTACAGGTTGACTATCGGTAGCTGTCAGCTGAGGCAAGATTATGAGAGCCTCAGAATGAAGAGTGTGTGTGAAATGCCAGGGAAGAGTAGAAGAGGGAGGAATTACTTTGCTGGGTGGTAAGGAAAAGAGAGGATTGATGAAGCTACCCTGGCACAGGTGATCAAATACTGTATGTGTGTTGGGGAAAAGAGTCTAGGGGAGTGCCTGGGAAGGATGGTGTGTATGTTGCAGTGGAATCTGGAGACCCATTATGTACACAAGGATGCATGTGAGTATGATGAGGCTGGACAGGGCACTGGGGCCAGATGGTTTAGATTTCAATCAATTGGTAATGAAGAGGCACTGAATGCTTTTGAGTAAGGAAATGATGTGATCTGATTTGTCTTCTAGAGAAGTCCTTCTGGGACTATATATGGAGTGATTGAAGGAGGAAGAAACAGGAGGCAATGAGGTCAGCCAAGGATTTCTGGCAATATTTTGAGCAGGCAGAGGGCACAGGAATGGATATACTAATAATGCAGTGTCCATTTATTGAGCATTTGCTTTGGGCCAGGACCTGGAAGGGTTGATACTCTTTCTACTGATAGAGAAAGACGCTGACGCTCAGAGGGTACAGTTGACTTGGGCCAAGGTCACATAGCTAGTAAACTGAAGGCGAAATCATTTCCAGTTGGCTGCCAAACCTGAGTTCCTTTTTATACTATTGTTCTTGTAGTGACAAAGGGGCTTGAGAGATATCACGAAGGAAAACTATTCAGAGCAGACTGTAGTGTTTAGGGGTGAGACAGAGCTTCCCTCAACAGTGGCTTAGGCACAGTCAACTTGTGTGACCTTGGGCATGAGATTTAATTCCCTCATCCTCAGTTTCATATTTGTTTAATGAGGGAGAAAGTACTCCATATCACATACATTTGCTGAGCTGAAATAATGCTGGGAAGATGCCTATAAACCATCCAGCCAGGTCAATAACCTGAACAGTAGCTCAAGAGATGTTGGGTCCTAATCACTTGGTTGGTTTGGCAAGGGGAATAGAGATGACTACAGAGGCTGCTAGCTTGGTGACTGACCTCTGGTGACCCTTAGAACATGGATAAGAGAGGCTATAGTTGTGTCTGGAATGCCCCTGAAGGCTCATGTGTGAAATCCTTGGTCTGACAATGTTATTGAAAGATGTGAAACATTTTAGGAGGTGAGGACTCATTGGAAGAAGCGGATCACTGGGCAATGGAGTGTACTCTCCCTAAACCCTTCTGGTCTCTCTCTCTTTGTGTCTCTGCTTCTTGGTCAGTACAAGGTGATCCCTTTTGCCCCGCCATGATGCTCCACCTCAGCACAGGCCTAGAAACAATGAAGCCAGCTAGCATGGACTGATACCTCTGAAACTGAGAGGTAAAATAAATCTTCTCCTCTAAGTTGTTTTTCTTGGGCACTTTGTCACAGTAGTAGGAAATTTGGCTAAAACAGGGTGGGAATGGCGGAGGTGTTAAATAGATGCTGAGGTTTCAGTGAGTCGGGGCTTGAGTCCAATGGAAGACAATTGGCAATGTGTGTCTGGGATTCAAAGGAGAGATCAGAGTTGGAGTCACCCTCAGAGGAGAGTGAGAAATTGGAGAAGTGGATGAAGTGGCTCAAAGTGAAGAGAAAAATCAAAATGCTAAGAGCGGAACCTCAGGGAAGTTAGATTCTCAGGCTACCAAAAAAGTAGCACTCAAAAGTGAGACAGAAGAGCACTCAAGAAGGGAGGAAGAGGACAGAAGTGACAGACACCACCTGAGCAAGGGGAGAGAACTTCAGCGGAGGAGCAGCTGACAGAGGCACGTCCTGGGGGAGAGTTGTGAGAGTCCACATGAGGGAGGACACTCACTGGTAGGCTTTAGGAGGATGTCACAGGTAAAAGGAAGTTTCCAGGGGGAAAGGGAGAAAGTGGAAGCGTTCAGTATGGAGAAATCGTCCATTTGGGGCAACAGAACAGACAAAAGAAAGTAGGAGCTGAATTTGGAAGCAGAGCTTTTGCTTTTTTCCTTTTCCCTTTTCTGAGGAATAGGAACAACTCAAGCAAGATATTAGATTCTATTTGCGATGGAAGATGAGGGTGGGAGCTGGCCTTGAGCCTCTTCCGAGTGGAGGATGCCTTGGTGTGGTTGTTAATGGCATGGTCACCACATTGTAAGTCCCTCAATGACTTTGGTAAGGTCCCAAAGAAGTCAAAGCCCTTTTAGCAGCTCAGGCAATATTTTGAGCTTGTAAATCTTCAACATTAAGTGCTACTCTTTACAACCTTATCACTAGATCCTCAGTCAAAGTTGAGGACAATTAGAGGGCTATGGACCGAAGGTGCTTGAATTCCAGATGAAGCCATTCTATATCACTTGTGCTCCAAGGACACTTTCCCAGTCACCCATTTCCATGCTAATACTCTATACAGCATGTGATTCCCTTTGGCACTGAGCTGCTAAGCACAGGGACCATGCTCCCTGAGGGTACTCTGAGGCCAGGCAGAGGAAGGATGGCATCACATACTCCCAAATACCCTCTGGAAGGACTTGCATACTTCCGCCAAAAAAGGGTAGACCTCAGGAGACTTACATGCATGATGCCTGGAATTGTGGGCCAAGCCCGAGGCCACTTCAACTCCACAAGTGGCCACTAGAACTCAAGTGCAGGTTGCAGACAAGTTATGAGAAGCCTCTGAGTGGCCAGGTATGCTTGGACATTGTTGTGCCACATCTGGTCCAGCCCTCTTTCCCTGGCTGTCTCCACCTGTACCCTCTTCTAAATCCTGGCCATGGGGAGGCTGGCAGTGCTGGCTGCGTTCAGTGTGGCCATTCACATCTCTGAGCTCTACCAAGAAGTTCAAAAGATGTATTGCGTTCTTGACATTCACACCACTACACATTCTTGCAATGCTCACCTTTCAAGGTGGAATTGCTTGTCATCCCACTGAGCACAGGGCTAAGTGCATGTGACACTCTTGTGATGGCTGTATTCCCCCTCTAGACCATGAGGATCTCAGGACCAGGCTGATGCCTTAGGTCAGGTCTGTATTTCTGCTATCCAGCCTGGTGTTTGATATGTGGGAGTAGTTGAAGAATCCTTTGGGGGGCTGGCAAGATGGCTCAGCGGTCTAAAGTGCTTGCTTAGGCAACCGCAGGGACTGCGATTTGATCCCTGGCACCATGTGCTGCACCAGCCCCACCCTCAGGGCAGGCTGAGCTGGTCATAATAATAATAATAATAATAATAATAAGAAGAAGAAGAAGAAGAAGAAGAACAAGAAGAAGAAGAAGAATTCATTGGGTAGAGGTGAATTTCTTTTTCTAAAAGGAGCTGAGTACAATTCTTCCATGGGCAAAGACTTGGGCTGCCTGATGACTTCAGTGGTCAGATCAGTGATTAGTGAAACCTTAACTTACTGTGGCTGCCCTGGGGCCACTCCCCCATCACCTACCTTGAGGACATCTCCAGTGTGAAAGCTCAGCTCATCCTCACCGGAGGCCATGAAATCAAACTTGGCAACAGCTTCCATGTTGTGACGTGAAGCTGGAAGAGAAATAACGTGGTCATTGTGCTGTCCCTCCAGGGGAAGGGCCGCAGAACAGATGGCCCTGCCTGGCAGTCTCAGCGATTGGGAAGACAGTGGCGGAGCGAATGTTTGCTGCTGGCTGGTGAACAAGACTCAGGTTTCCGGCAAGGGCTTGTGTTTGCAGCTAGGGTTGTGAGAGCCTTTGGGATCTGGTTCCTGGGATCATTCTCTGAATCCCCAGCTGCTAGGAGCAGGAAATTCAGGCCAGCAGTAGCCACCCCCCCCACCCTCCCCACCCCACCCCACCCCCCGCCATTCCCCCTTCATCTCCCTTGGTCTGGGTTGGCCTGTCACTGCTGCTGGTGCATCTCTGTTTCCAGTTGATAAGGACAGAAGGCTTGCTATCAACCGGACTTGAAGGCCCCGTGGCTAGAACACTGCTCTGTAAACACTGTCCCGAGGCTATCCCTTGGCAGCTATATTTAACCAGGCGGTGTTAATTAGACAGATGCCATTTTCTCCTTTACATGGGAATCATTTAAGAGAATTAGACTTCATTGGCCAGTAGGGAACTGGAAGTTCTTCTTCCACATATTTCAGAGTAGGAATGAGTTTGGTCTTTAGGCTGGGAAACTTCCAGCTTGGTCACATTACTTGTTACATCGTGACAACATAGACCAAAATACATTTCAGAAATTTTGCTTTTGACATTTCTGAACTGAGTTAATGTCCTGGCCCCTCCTGGTAATTGTGGGCTTTGTGTAAAGATCAATGAGTCAGCCTATGTACTACACTGAGTATGAAATACAGTTGTTTTTTTTTTTTTTTTTCTCTAAAAGACTCTGTAGAGGCATCATAAAAAGAGCAGGGCTGAGTCTTTCTTTTGCTGGTAGATAGCTGTATGGTCTTGGGCAATCTCTTAAACCTCTTGGAGCCTCAGTTTCCTTGTTTATGAACTGGAGATCATTGTATTCAATGGATAAAGTTGTGGGTTGAAATTAAATAATAGATGCGAAGTATTACACAAGATAATCACTCAAGGAATATGTGTGTTTTAAAATAAATTTATGGAGTGAATCTTTTCCTAGTCAAAGCAGCCCCGCAGCCAGATAAGGCACAAGTTTCTTTTGATGTCTCTCATCGCCTATAAACTTTTCTCCCTGTAACGTGACACTTAATCTCCAGAACTATCAAATCCTTTGATTCTCTGCTAAGACAGCTTACTGTCATGGCAGAAACAGGAAAGCTGAGGCTTGACATTTATGTTTTTAAAAAATTTCCCTAAATCTCAGCCACTTTGGGTGAGTTAATAAGTAGCCCTCAAACCCAGTGGACTTTTAGTGATCAGTAAACTGGAGCCACCATTGTCCTCTCAGTGGGAATTTCTGCCCCAGTAGACAAGATTTAGGTAAATAAGGCAGGTGGCAGCGGGCGGCACAGTGTAGCAGGGAGAGCTCAGAGGATTAACTCCGACTGTGACAGGGTGATAGCAAGGGGCTCATGTCTCTGATGTTCCACATTTGCCTGATTTCCCAGGGGTAATTTGGAGTGACGAATATTACCAATCCAAAGGTAGATATTAAGCAAAAAATAGCTCAGGAGTCAAATAAAATGTCATAGTTGACTCTGAGCTTTTTTTTTGGAAATAAGTCAAAACTTATTTCCAAATGGCAACATCACAAAATCATTTCTTGCACACTTTCTGCAAGATTGGCCCATCTAAGGCCAGTCAACATTTTTGTGACCTTGGTTGACACTCTAAACAGGAAGGGGTGTTCTGCCCTCCTTCCTTAATGCTAAAGGCTTTTGTATGTTTGATTGACTCCATTATATTAGCATGCAAAGTTTCTCCTAATTGGGGCCTTGCCGAGCTTTGCAGGGAGACTGGCTTTGGCGGGTCATCCTCATAGTATCCACAGGACCTGGAAAGCTCAAGTGTCATGTGAAAGGTCCTGAATGTTCTGATCCCATTTCCATACAAATTTACCTTAATAAGCAGAATGGAGACAAGAGGAGGGCAACTGCTAAGCACATCAGAAACTCACATAAATTAGAGTTGGTTTTTTTTTTTTTTTTTTTTTAAAGAAATATCCAAAGCACGTTCTAGGTGTGACCTTGAGTTTGGGAAGACCTCTTTTGATGCTACTCGTAACTCATCTCAGGTCTGGTCCAAGCTGGCTGTAAATTACATGGGTAAGAAGACCGAGGCAGAAATAAAATTGCTTCTAAATAATGTCACTATGGTCCACTTTCTCCCCTTAGGCTGGCAGTGAGGCAAAACCAGTGACATAGGCATATCACAGAGCTCCCCAGCTTGTAATATTAATCCTGGCTCCACAAACCCAATTAAACGAGCCCGCTCTTCATGAAATCACTTTGCAAAAACTGAATTTGCTCCCATTTCCATTTATGAAATGAAATCTGCTCAGCTGTGGGTCGGTGGGAGGGAGAAGTTCAACGTAGGTTGCAGTAGGCTCTGTTTTTATTCAGATCCCAGGGCTTCACAAACTCCTCCCAGAAGTTGATCTTTTGTTGGATCATTGAAAAGCATAGAAACTTATGTCCGTTTTTTTTCTATATCCATTACTATTCATTTTGAAAAGTTTCAAAAGTACCACCGGGGAAAAGAAAACTGAACCAATGTGGTTTATTCTGTACGTATTAATTTGTTGTGTAATCTGTACCTGCCGCTAGTACATATTGCATCTGGAGAAAAATATATATATGATGGAGAGAAAAACTGGCAGAGAGAGAGAGAGAGAGAGAGAGAGAGAGAGAGAGAGAGAACAACAGCCTAAATTAAAAAATGCAGTGGTGCCTTCTCACTGCTGTTTGTCATTTTAGTCTTCCCAACTCTGGGGTAGATGAAGAGAGAGTCCCTTTTCAGAAGCCTCACTGATGGGTTCCATGTGTTCTCTCTGCCAGTGATCAGCTTTAGAAATGGCTGAAATGCCACCTACCATGCGGCATGAGAAGCTGCAGCCTCCAGGGGCAGCCAAGCTACCTCCAGCAACCCCCCTCTCCCAGCCCAGCTGATGATGCCATTTGTGGGCCCTGAATACCAGCTCTGCTGCTCAGCAGCCTTTTACAGCTCTCTCACGCATTACCCATTAGCAGCCTTGTGACACAGACCTGCTTCACAGCGGGGTGAGGCCGTATAGGACTGCCCCAACATGATTTTTTTTTCCTGCCCTTCCATTTTCATTTAACCTTCTTTTACAAAAAAAAAAAAAAGCTGAAAAATATTCAGGCTATACACGAGGAATACTTGTCTCCTTCTAAAATACAGTCAGCCCAGTGGATGAAAACAAAAAAGCAGGACACAGCTCTTCAAAAATTACCTCCATTTGAATGCCAGATTAAGTAGATTTGCTCAGAAACCTACTTATCATCAAAATGGTACCGGGCAAGAAACTTCTTGAACAGTTTCAGCTCCTCCTAAGTTGGCTATGAATAGCCAAGGTTTCCATTTTATGTATCTTAAAAAGAGCAATTGCATAACACCCCAAAGCTAGGCAAAGATTCCAGCTCCGGACCAAACAAAAGGGGGAGCGAGGTCCAAAACTGAACCAGTGATACCACTTCCTATTTTGCTGGGGACAGCTCTTATTTGATACTTGCCCCAGTTTATGTTGTAATTTAGATAACATAATGCCTTGCAATTTTAAAGAGAGAGGGAGAGACATTGTTTTTTATAAGTCTTGCTGGTTGCATATGTATCAGGACATTAGCCACAAATGTAATTTGTGTTAGTTTATTTGTGCATGAAGTTAATGATGAAGTTTACATTTTAAGGTTTTGGCCACAGTTACCAGGAGACATGCAGAAAAAAAACGTAAAATTATTCCAGCTAATGAATATCACATAATTCAGACACATAGAGCTCACGGTCTCTCTTTCCTCCTTCCTTTATCCACCCCCCCACACACACCCTGTCTTTCTCTGATATGGGGTCTTGTTGTGCTGTCCAGCCTCCTCTTAAACGTGTAGGCTGAACTAATCCTCCTGTCTCAGCCTCCTGCATGGCTGGGGTTGCAGGCATGTGCCCCTCGGGAAATCACTGCCCTTCTCTGGGTCAGATAAAGCCCCTCTTGGAGATGATCCAGAGTGCTTCTTCTTCCCGTGGAATTGATAAAGTTGGCTCAATTACTTTTTAGAAGGAGGAAACCTTAAGCTACCAGGGAAAAATGATTATAGCTGAACTCCACTGTACACAATAGAAATGTTCTTGAAAAGTTGTTATGAATAGAGTATTTGTAAATGGAATCATATTAGCATGTATTATGGAAACTCACTCTACAAAGGAATCCTGTGGTGAATCCTCTATAAAATGAAAAGGAAACCTTGTTATGCAAATAAATGCCTTTTAATTGATCTGTTTTAAAGTCTAGATTTTCAGGCACTGAATCTTAAAACAGAGCACACCTGTATATTGCCTCTAGCTCCAGCGCTGTGGACCAACTACATATTAGATTCCCATTTTCTCAACTCTCAAAGCATTTAAAAGCTCTCCCTGTGCTAAAGAACGTTTCATCTTTGAGACTAGACAATACTCACCAATATTCAACAATGCTGTGGCAGCCGGGAAAGTGGCCCTAGATGATAAATAAATGGGCAGAGCTATGTTCCAATAAAACTTTATTTGAAAAAAAACCCACTTTATTTGGAGACATTAAAATTTGAACTTATGTGGCTTCTATGTGACATCAACTATTGTTATTCTTTTGATTTTCTCCATCATCACTTAAAAATGGAATCTTAGCTCAAAACCAAAGCCATGTGGTGGGCTGTGCTTGGGTTGCCAAACTTGAACACACATTTGTATCAATGCACACATTTGCAACTACCTCTGTATCCTATCTCCACTGATAGTGTACAGGCTTCTTGGTAGGAGGGTTGTAGCTTAGTGGACTTAGTCGATGGACCCAGATTTGAACCTAAAATGTGTCACCTCCTAGATGCCCTTGTTGCCTCATCCATAAATTGGGAGCAGCCACATTCACTTTGGGGGACCATTGTGTTTTAGTGCATAGCCCTGATACGCTATAGGTGTCCAGTCAATGGTAGTTATTATTTGTCTGCAGGTGCCCTATAATACCTAGTCGTGCTTAGTAGCCACTGAGATGTTGATTGAGGGAATAAAAGCATGACAAATATCTTGCCATCAGAATTATAATAACTAGGAGGGCTGGGGAGATAACTCAGTTGGATGTGTTTGCCTGGCAAGCACAAGGTCCTGCGTTCTATCCCTGGTACCAGAAACAAACAAACAAACAAAAACAGAAGTATAATAACTAGGGTTGGTTTCCTCAGAGAGGGGACAGCAGACCGAAGAATCCCCTTACAAGGATTCATTCATTGCCCTCTCCAAGATGGCCCAGCTTTTCAGCAAATTCAGCCAGAGAGGATGAAACACAAACTCATGCTAAGAAGCCTGGTTTCTTTAATCCAATAGAGGGCAATGGTGCACCCCAAACCAAGGACTGCATCTCAGAACTTCTCTTTGCCTCTCTGAGGCCCTGTAGTCCTTAGACAGACTCAGAGATTGTCCTCATTGTCCTTTGTGAGTTTAAGGCGCATAAACATTAACTTTTCATAGTCAAGCGCCAATAAAATGCAGAACGGCTCAGGTGGCAGGGTATTAGAAGTCGTCTCCTCCCACGCGTTCTCTGAGGCTTCAGTTCCTTGTAATCATCCTGGCAAAGTGGTTTTGCTTTCCGTCCTAGGTTAATGATCCTTGTTGAAACTCCTACTGTGGGCATGGTGGTGCACGCCTGTAATCCCCCCAGTTCTTGGGACACTATAAACAGGCGGATCACTATGAGTCCGATCTAGTAGTGAGACC